>BLSH010042297.1:388026-405137 GCA_018402905.1 Glandirana rugosa | reverse complement strand
TTGTGTTGAAGTGTATATCTGCCACTTCATTATTTAAAGCAACAGTGTCCCTTTTTGGTCTGGGGGGTTCCTAGCTAGTATTAGCTCAGGGAACGGTAAACAGCTCAGGGTAGCGACAGGTTAGGTTTCCAACGGTCATTTAGATAGGTAGTGGTCCAGTAGCATTGATAGCCTATAGTCAGGCTTAAGACCAAGAGATAGGCTAGATAGGCCTGATTTGAATTGCAGGTGGTGTGTTCCAGACTTCTTCACCTTCGGTGTGTTCATCTGTATTAGCGTCCCCAGGAAGCCACCGCTCCACAGATATGTCAGCGTTCATCCTCTCAAGCCTAATTGGAGGTATTGGTGTTAAAGGCCTTTAGTTATATATCTGGATATATATATATATATATATATATATATATATATACTGTATATATATATATATATATATATATATATATATATATATATACATATATATACACTGTTCTTCTAAGACATATGTACATTCTTCTTGTTATTGTGTTGGTTGTATGTAATGACATCACTTTATCATATATAAAGTTACACTAATCACCTGCTGCTATGTCTGCATATCTTACTCTTAGAAATCTATGCTAGTTAGTACTACTGCTGTCAATTATTTTGGGTGAGTTACTAGTTATTGTCCTAGAAAGGGATCATCTCTACATAAGCTGGAGCCCTGTTCTAGGTGGAGGGACTGCCAATTATATATTCATAGTCCACTCTTCCTTTAGCGAAGGCTCTGACTCATTTGGTTACCTGCAGGTTAGCAACATAGCCTGTGTGGTGGGGGGGGCAACTTCATATGACCCCCCCCCCCCCATAACAGGGCTACACTAATGTGGACAGGGCAACTATGGCCTTACTCTTTATGTGCAGTATAATTAACTTTACTTATAATAGGACACAGCCTACACTAGATATTCTGACATCTATAGCTCCATTTTTTTTTTATGGTTCCTTAGATCATTTGACACAGTATTCTCTACTGTTAAATAAGGATTCTTTAATAGCTAGAAATAAGGAAATTGCTTCACTGGGTTTAGATTACAAATTTGTTGAATGAGTTTGATATCTAATCCTGATTTGACCTTACACAATAATAACACCATAAAAACTGATGTGTGGGAAATTCCCAGACTCCCATGTCCATAATCCATATTAGATGTCCTCAGGTTGATATTTTGAGTGGGGACCCTGTTTAAATGCCCCCATGACAACAGGAAAAAAAAATCCTGTTCTGGATCATGTAAAATAATAAGAAATCTATTTTAATTTAAAGTAAAGAGGTGTATTTAACCTCCCTGGCGGTATTCCCGAGCCTGACTCGGGGTGAAAATTAGCAGCCAGGAGCGGCAACCCCGAGTCAGGCTCGGGCTAGTGTCAGGCAGCGCTTACCTTCTCTCCGGTGACAGTCACTTCCCTCTTCCGCTCGGGCGAGTGGCAGGCATCGCTTGCCTTCTCTCCGGCGATGTGAAAGTCACTTCCCTCTTCCGCTGTCATGCGAGCGGTGTCGCATGGGAGCGGAACTGGGCGGCAAATTCAAACCTGCAAGTAGTAAACACACACACACCCACAGCCTTTATAAGCTCCGGTGATACAATGTGATCTGTAGATTGCATTGTATCACCGGAGATCTGACACTTGTTGCAGAGAGAAAGTTGTTACAGTGCACCACTCCTTATACACACTGTCATTTTGCCCCAAAAATAAAATGGCAGCTGGACACGCAAAATCGCCTTTGGATCTACTGAGCGAAAGTGACAGCGAATTGGAAACGCTCGCGGAAGTGAGCGACAGCGAGTCGTGGGAGGAGTCATCTGGCGCTGACACTGACACCGAGACCAGCGAACCGGACTGTGACCTGAGTGACGTGCGCATCTGGTGCCCTATTGCCAGCGGTACAGATCAGGTAGCGACGCCACGATTTCCATTCACCGGATCGCCTGGAATGAAGGTGGACGTTGAACGCGACAACCCGCTGGTGTTCCTAAAATTATTTCTCAGCGACGAAATAATTGAAAAAATTGTCGCGGAGACAAATCGCTTCCAGGAGCAACAGTCTTCCAGAATGCAGGCCAGGTTTTCCAGAAGTCGCCTATGGAAGCCGGTAAGCTGTGGAATTTGTGTGGAATTTTCTGGGACTTATTATCCTGCAAGGCGTGGTGGGCAAGCCGGTCCAAAAATGGTACTGGACCAAAAACAGAATGCTGGCCACGCCTTTTTTCAGCTACGTGATGTCGGAGTACCGCTTCTCCCTTATTATGAAAAATTTACATTTCACAAATAAGGAGGAGTATGATGAGGAAACGCATCCTGCGCCAAAGCTAAAAAAGATCAGGAACGTTTGGCAAATGGTCCTGGCAAATTTCCAGCGGGTTTATGTACCGGACCGCGATGTAAGCGTCGATGAAAGCTTGATGACTTATAAAGGACGGCTCAGCTGGATACAGTATATAGCCTCAAAAAGAGCTCACTTCAGAGTCAAAACGTTCATGCTTTGCGAGTCGGCCACCGGATATATATGGAACTGTGTGATCTATGCCGGCAAAGGGACCAAATTTGACCCAAAGCACAGTGACTATGGAATGGCCACAGCATCTGTTCTAACCCTCATGGAGCCATTGTTGGATCAGGGTTACTGTGTGACCACGGACAATTTTTATTCATCCCCCGAGCTCTATGAGGTGCTGATCAAGCGCAAAACGGACGCTTACGGTACGGTAAAACCGAACCGTAAAAACATGCCATCAATGCTGTGCAAAAGGACACTAAAAAGTGGTGAGCTGGTGGCCTTTCAAAAAGGCAAAATGATGGCCATGCGCTGGAGGGACAAAAAGGACGTTTGCCTACTCAGCACAGTGCACAACACCATCACTGCTATTGTGCCCACCAGGGCAGGAAAGGAGGTACAAAAGCCGCAGGTCGTTATAGATTATAACATCACAATGGGAGGAGTGGACCGGGCCGACCAGGCTATGACCTTTTATCCATCTATCCAGCAATGCGGAAGCAGCAGAAAAAGTATTACAAAAAAATTTTCCGCCACATGCTGGAACAGTGCCTCTGGAACGCTTATATTTTGTACAGAGCTCAGAGTGAGAAACCGGTTGTCCACTCTGAGTTCATCTGGAGGGTGGCCGAACAGATCTTTGCTACCCAAGAGGTACCATCTGTGACCAGATCTGGATGTCGGGCTGCGGACGTTGGCAACCCACTTCGCCTGACTGGTCGCCATTTTATAGAGTACATTCCGCCAACCGCCAAAAAAGCAGCAGCGACCAGAATGTGTGTGGTCTGCTGTTCCAAAAGAGACGGTAATGGGAAGAATGTCCAGAAAGAAAGCAGGTTTTACTGCCCCGATTGTGATGTTGGACTTTGTGTGGTACCCTGCTTCAAGATCTACCACACTCAGGAGGATTATTAATTTTTTGTAGTTAAAAATTTTCTTAGTGTTTCCATCTGAATAAATTTATGTTATTTATTTGATTATAATTCATTAATTTGTGTGTTTCTTACTCTATTACATCTCAGATGTCTACTAGAGTGTTGTTTGGTCAGGTTTAAGTAAGTAATTACTAACCATTGCAGGCCTATAGTACATAACGCCATATCTCCATGCAGAAAACCATTACCGCTTTTAGCAATAAATTCCAGACTCAGTCATACCGCCAGGGAGGTTAAGCTGCCATTACTGCCCACATTCTGAAAGTGCTATCTGTATATTATGATCATCCATTGACATCAATACTTTCTCAGTTACTGACCTGAAATAAATATTTAGGTCATGAAAGTCATAGAATGTCCTCATCTTAATGCTAGTTCTAAGTCAGAGACTCACAGTAAGGAAGATTGAAAAGTTTAAAAAAACACAATATTTTTTTATTTCTGCTATAAAACATAACCAATAACAATATTAAAAAAAGCAATTTCTTCATAAATGTCTTAATACAATTTGGCCAAAATGTAGTTTGCTACATGTTTTAGATAAAAAAAAATCCCAGTAAGTGTATATTGATTGGTGTGTATGAAAGTTATAGTGCTTAAATACTATACTGGAATTTTTATTTTGAATTTTTTTTATGCTACTAATGGTGGGGATTAACGACTTATAACAGGACTGCGATAGTACAGCGGGCAATCAAACACTAACTGATGCTGGAGAGTACTGACTAACTTCCACTGACATCACCAGTGACATTAATACAGTGATAATGCTATACACTGACACTGTACTAATGACACTGGCTGAGGTTACAATCTAGGTCAATCTAGGGGTTAAATATGTACCTAACTATGTGTAATGTGTGTACAGTGTGCTTCCTTTACTAACTGATGTCTAAGTTTCTCATCCCTATCAGTGCCCATCAGTGCAGCCTATCAGTGCCCATCAGTGCAGCCTTATCAGCGCAAATCAATGAAGGAGAATAATTACCTGTTTTTAAAATTTTATAACAAACTATGAAACAGTTTTTTTTTCAAAATGTTCAGCCTTTTTTGTTTTTTAGCAAAGAATAAAAAACCCAGCAGTAAATAAATACCACCAAAAGAAATCTCTATTTGTGTGAAAAAAAATGATAAAAATTAAATTTGGGTACAGTGTAGCGTGACTGCGCAATGTTCGTTCAAAGAGTAACAGCGCTGAAAGCTGAAAATTGGCCTGGGCAGTAAGGGGGTTTAAGTGCTCAGTAAGCAAATGGTAATTATAGCAGTGTGGAGAGTAAAGTTTATGAACAAAGAACATTTACCCATAAAGACTACTTGATTTGTATTTGCTTTCTATGGGTTTTTTGCCTTATTGAATAAACCCAATAATCTAAGCTATGAGTGTAAACATTTTTAACCAGTGTTGTCTACCTGAGTTACTATAAAATAGAAAATGTATACATTCTGAAAAATGCAAACGCATAACGGTAGCAAGTGCAATTTGATATACAATAGTTGCAAGCATAATTTTTAACAGCCTTATTGAATTCCCAAGTAATCTGCAAGCTATGTACCGTTCAATTGATTTGTGGATATCACTTGAGCAAAGAACAGCTATCAGAGCTAAATCCTTAAAAACATCTGCTTTTATCTACTGCTGCCAAACAGTGCTTGAACTTGAGCTAATTCCATTCTGCCTGAAGCCTATCTAGATAGTCTTTTGACTCTGGACACAGCAATCTCTAACCTCTGCAACGTCTGTCATGAGATCTATGTCCTGCCCGATGCCATTATACTTTTACTTGGCACTCCTTTGTGCTTCTAGTCATTTTCACTTTTATTCAGTAGAACACTGACAATATACAATCTGGGTAAACCTAAATCAACCAGTCATCATTTAACTTTCACTGCACTACCTCCCATAAAGTGAAATCTGATGGTTGCTCTGGGTTACTGCAGTTAGAATATCCTCATTTCTCTTAGTACTGTCATAGGTACCTTTCCCATTACTCATCTGCTTTAGGGCTGATTCACACTGAAAAACTGCTGCAAAATGAATGGGCTGAAATGCACCACAGTGTGCACAAAAAATGTGGAATACTGCATTTTCCACAGGACAACATGCATTGTGCCGTGGCATGTTGCAGCACACATGCATTTTAGAGATGTGTTAGGGTGTCGTTTTTTAGTGACAGGCACCACAGCACACCAATGCACAGATGTGGATGTACCCCTATAATTCATAAATAATGATTTTAAGCATTATTCCAATTTTAATGCATAAAAGGGATCAGGAGTTTTTAATCAGATTTAATAAAGTCCACATTTTAACCACTTCAGCCCCGGAAGGATTTCCAGCTTTAGGACCGGAGCCCTTTTTGCGATTCGGCGCTGCATCGCTTTAACTGACAATTGCGCTGTCGTGCGGCGTTGTACCCAAACGAAATTTGCGTCCTTCTTTTTCCCACAAATAGAGCTTTCTTTTGGTGGTATTTGATCACCGCTGCGTCATTTCTGATCGCCGCTATAAACAAAAGAAGAGTGACAATTTTGCAAAAAAACCCAAATTTCTTACTTTTTCCTAAAATACAAATCCAAAAAAAAAAAAATATAAAAAAACATTTTTTTTCACCGTTTTTGGCCGATTTATATTCTTCCTCATATTTGCGATAAAAAAAATCGCAATCGGCGTTTATTGATTGGTTTGCGCAAAAGTGGTCGCGTTTACGGATGATAATTCATTTTTGGGGTTTTTATTTTTTTTTATTTTTTACTAATAATGGCGGCAATCTGCGATTTTTTTGCGGTACTGCGATATTTCAGCGGACATGTCGGACCATTTTGACACTTTTTTGGGACCATTGGCATTTATACAGCGATCAGTGCTATAAAAATGCACTGATTACAGTGTAAATGCCATTGGCAGTGAAGGGGTTAACCTGCAGGGGGCACTCTAAGGGTTAACTATGTTCGCTGGGCGTGTTCTAACTGTATGGGGGCTGCACTATCTGGGGAAGGGAAGTGGTCACAGCCTTCACGTACAGGAAGGCTGTGATCACAGCCCTTCCCCCTCACACAGAGCGGAGGTCCGTGTTTACATACACGGACCTCCGCTCCTTCGCTCTGGGGGGGCCATCGCGGGTAGCCGGCGGCAATCGAAGCCACCGCACCCGCTCCCTGGCCCTCCCCGAACACAGTGAGCACACGGGCGCGCCTCCGGCGGCGCGCGCGCGCTCACTAAACTTGTTCCCGCAGCCGCCGTCGTATGACGGCGTTTTGCGGGAACGAGCCACTTTGCCGCCGTCAGATGCCGATCGGCGGTCAGCAAGTGGTTAATAACACCTCCACTTGGCAAGATTTACTTGGCAAGTTGGTACCCATTTTACATATCTCTGCATAACCAATATTTTGCAGCAATTGTAATAAAAATATACTGCAAGATTTTGAAGTTATTTGATTTTCCAGAACTATGATATGGGATTGTGATTAATTTCTATTAAGAGACTGAATGAAGGGCAGCACATATGTCCATGCAGGTGTTACATCTGCTTGAACTGTTGGGGTCTGTTCACACCACCACACTGTGGTAAAATGCAGTAAAGTATAAAACACCAAGCACCTTCCTTTGAAGGGTGGACTAACAAGGGCCTGAGGGCCTGTACAGAATTGGTCACTTCCTCTCCCCCTCTGGGTCTATTTCTCTGAAGCACTGCATTGACAATCTAGACATGCCCCCTACTGAAAGGTTCCGGTTTCATCAAATCCACCATTTTATAGCCTCGGTATGGAGGGTAGCACTAGCCCTAGCGACCATTACTCCTTACGAGCAATGGTGCTAGGATATCGCAAATCAAAAAGGGGGTATCTCCTTAATATATGCATCACTGTCGGATCAGCCAGAGAGACCTCTGTACACCAAAGGTTGGGAGGGGGACCTGGGCATGACTTGGGACACGGATAAGTGGTTTTCTCTTTGTCTGAATTCCTTCAAGGGAATAGTTAATACTCCACTGATGGAAGCTAGCGCTAAGGTAATTTTGCGCTGGTACTTGGTCCCAGACCTTCTCTGTCATGTTCCTAGGCTCCTCTCCACTTTGCTTCAGAGGCTGTAACCTCCATGTTACGTACTTTCACACGTGGTGGGAATGCCCTAGGATCAGGGGATTCTGGATTAGGATTTTTGCCATGCTAAGGAAAATTACAGGCCGGGCAATTCCACAAAACCCAGAAATCGCCTTATTAAATTATAGGCCGGATGGTCTCTCCAAATCATTATTTAAATTTACTCACTTTATTATTTTGGGAGCTAAGCTTACGTTGGCTAGGGCTTGGAAAAAACCCTTGGTCTCCTTCAATGCTGCTAAAAGGAAAATCACCTGGATTATGACCCAAGAAAAGTATGCTAATATACTCCTAAACTCATCAGTTAAGTTTGACAGAATATGGGACCCCTGGAGGTCTTACCTCAATCTGTCTTCCCTTATATGGCTACGCTTCCCTGGTGCCCCCTCTCCTTTTTTTCTCCTCTTTCCTGTTTTCCTTCTCTTTCTCTTCCTGATCCTCTTCTTTTGTGAGTTTCTGCTGTTTTTTTTTTTAGGTTTAATTCTATGTGTAAGTGGCCCCACAGGGTCAGCTGATTCCAAGAGTACATTATCCTGTCCAATTTACTTTTTCTATGGACCATGGTCCACTAGCAATGAGGTGGGCTTGGGGGATATATGACCCTCCCCCTCCTCTGGACACAGCTTGATCCCAGATAGGGTGTTGGGTGGAGGTCTCGGGGCTGGCCCCTCAACCCTCCATGTTATGGGGTTAGTTTTTGTTCAGGTTCATCTTTGACTATGTATTTCTGTATGGTTTGCTATACTTTATGTGGTAAGGCCTCCCCTTACTCACAGTATAACGTGTCTTTTTTATTTTTGGAAACTCAATAAAAATCTCTTAAATAATAAAACACCAAGCACTTTGAGGTGCTATTCATTGTGAATGGCAACCCAGACATCCACAAAATGCACCTATGCAAGATAAGGAGCTGATTTTCCTGCATTGAAGTCCATTCCAAATTTTTTAGCTAGGGTAAAGAAACGCACCAAAATATACAATAAAGGTTGTTGCAGGGCATGTGCTATCACAATACACCATGGCAGGATTTGAGTATACATCACCTGCTGTAAGCACATTCTAATTAAGCACATCACCTTTTAAAGTACTGTGCTTTGAAATGTGCATTAGCCCCAGTAATGTGTAACTACTTTAAAGTGTTACTAAACCCAGGACCCTGCATTCACTATATCTGGCCTCCCACAGTACGCAGAACATGGAAATGCAATTATTTTAGTAAATATAAACTGCTAAATACCTTTGCTCATCAGCAGTATATAGCAGTATTGTGACTTCTATCGGTGTCTGGTTAAAGCTCGTAGGAGGAGTTTTCATTCTCCTCGGATTGTTCTATGAGGCTGCAGGAACCCTGACCCCCTGTCTAGACAGTGTTGATTGGCCTTGTGCTGATCACATGCACTCTGCCAAGAAAAAAAAAATTCTCTAGCAATACACACCAAACAGAGCATGTGCAGCTTGCCCCCAAGGCTCTATTCTATCAGAAGATAGATTGGGGTCTGTGGAATCAGGGGAGGATCAGAGAAGACAGGATCAAACAGCCTTTTTACACAGTGCAGAGTATTAACCCCTTAGGTTCCAAGATGAGTATAGCAAGCATGCTTTACTGCATATACAGACTGTTTTACTGTTGTGGGTTTAGTAACACTTTAACTCCTAAATAACTAAAGGATACAGAATTTTATTTCTGTCTGTGTTACCACATACTTGCATGAAAAAGTATACTTTTCTTCCTCTGTGTAAAATACCTAGTGATCCTGCCAGTCCCCACTGCTTTCATATTTCAAATTGACCGCACCAGGCATGGAAGCACATTCTACTTGGGAGCACAGCCTGCCTGTCCACCAATGGTCAGACTTGTGTTGACACACCTCCCAGAACAGCTTGGTTCCTCTTCACTAGGAAGATCTGCATATTGCTATTTGTCTTCCTCCTGCTGACACACCCCCTGCAGTCTCCACACCCAGTTTTCTAAGCTTCTTATGCAGCTGAAAATAGAGGCCATGTGTCACTTATAAAAAAAAGGAAAAAGATAGGTATTTCGAATTTTACTATATATATATATATATCACGATGACTCATTCCCACTCTGTGTACAGTTTTCTCAATTATGGACAAAAATCTAATTCTAATAAGGGTGCATTATGCAAGAATTACCTTACGCCTCAGCCTTGCTTGCAAATACAGTTTCCCAACCCAGCCTGTGGTGTAATCACTAAAAGTCACAGTTTCTTCTATTTATCCAAAACTAATTTCCTGCTTTGAGAACCAAATCAATTTGGCCACTCCATACCTTCTTGGGGATAGGTCTCCTCACTGCCCTGTGTAGTTATGCTGCCTCTGAGGACTCTGGGGTTCATTTACTAAATGCAAATAGGCTGTTTACTTTGCAAAGGGAACCGGATGAATTTCAATTCGTGTGTAGTCTTATTCCATAGAAGCCAGTCCCTAGACCGGCTTCTGTCGAATTGTCCTGCTGGAAAACCAACATTCAATCAGCACTGATCAGTGTATTTCGACAGTGGGGAAGTC
The DNA here is from genome assembly GCA_018402905.1 of Glandirana rugosa. Taxonomy (NCBI): domain Eukaryota; kingdom Metazoa; phylum Chordata; class Amphibia; order Anura; family Ranidae; genus Glandirana; species Glandirana rugosa. The sequence continues at coordinate 395,054 of BLSH010042297.1, read as the reverse complement.
CCTCAGTCAGATTACAATGAAACAGTGGGGAGGATTTTCCCATACACCTCGAATGTGAGGATGAAGAAATTGGTTCAGTTTTTTTGTTCAACCAGCTGGCTGAAGAAAAAAAAAATTGAACCGTATATGGCCAGCTTTTGTAAATGAAATGAAGGTGTGCTGACTTAAATCAGCCATCAACTATTTTCACTTAGCTTAAATTCAACTCAAAGTTTGATTTTAATCCAAACTTTTGCAGTTTCCATTTCTCAGTGTACTTTGTCTCTGAGTCTGCAAAGGAAAATTAAATACATGCACGGAAAGTGATAGAAAAGAAAGAAAGAAAAATGGCAACAGCATTCAATCAGGTTTAATATTTAGCTTCCCCAGAACAAGCTAGAGCATGACAAATTAAATCTGATGGGAAGAAATACTACAATTGATCTTTTCTGCAATTTTTTCACAGTAGACCCTGGGGACCAGAGCTTGGAAAGAGTTTCATATAACCCTGAGATGTTGCCTGTACTTGCTACTTTAACTTGTGTTGTGTTGAGTTCACAGCTAAAAGACTTGCCTAAAAAATTAAAGTGTATCAACAGTTTAATACCCTTTATATAAACCATGTGTCCTCAAAATACCATGAAGTACAAGAGGACAACATTCTATTCCACTACTTGTACCGTACTGATGTAATTTGTACAGCATTACATTACACAAGGAATAAAGTGTTCTAGCACTATGTTGGAATCCATATATATTATCTAAAAGATTAATATTTCTAACAATATCACAATGTTGCCCACAACAATCCCAAATAGTTTAAAACATTGGTGTGCTTTGGTATCCTGATGTTCTACCATTCTTTCAAAAGCGTATGATTTTTCCATCTGGTGATAGCCCTTAGTGGATACTAGCAGAAAGATAGACATTAAATAATGCATTCTTTTGATAATTATGGTACTTAAACAGTATTTGAAGTACTGTAACAGAGCGGGCGTAATTTCTCTCTAACAATCCTCTTGAAACACGCTGCTGAGGTTCTGTCAGCTCGGGTTTACTGTTTGATTAGTCACAGATTTGTTGATGAGTACCTAGGGGGGATCCAGGATGCCAAGGAAAAGTTTGAATATGCAAATGATTAAATAGCCACAGAGAAGGCTGACATTCATAAGGACATTTAAACTTCACTGCATTTAAGGGTAATGCTTGAATTTTTTTTTTCTAAATGAAAACTAGGACAAACAGATAATATGACTGGTTGTGATAGGGCTTAAAAAATATGTAAATTACATAAATAATGAAACAGACAATTTAACTATTCAGTTACACTACAATGCATGTTATGTCTATAAATCAGAATGCACAACAGCTTGGTTACATTTTTTTCTCATTTAGTTCATTTAACTATGTTTTATATTCTTTATATTTTTAGAGTTTCATTGCACCCACACTTGAAACATTCAAAGTCATTTAAAGTACACCAAAAACTTCAGTGTTCTACCAATTGTATGCTGATCTGGCTGCCAGAGCATTTGCAGTATGCATATAGAATCTACAAGGGCACTATCTGTCCCGTGTCTCCATGGACTTCCTCTGATTTCCAATTCTATTACAAAAAAACACAGGTAGAACACTTTGCTTCTGACTAAATGATTTGTTAAAAAAATATCCTTACAGAATTTACTATGTTTTCATGATGCATGCATGCACAGGCTGAAGTGTTGACAATTTTCTAACACGCGTGTTTGCTATGTAAAGCACATTCTAGCTAAGTGTTGGCTTAGTTGGTGAAAGTACACCAATGTGAGTAGCGGTTCCAATGATAAATACAACTTTTTTTTCCTAAGGCAGTATAGTGTATAGAGTTTTTTGACATGCCAGTTAGATTGCACATTTCATTGTTTGGTGAACAAGTCACATTTTCTTTTATTTACATTCATTATTAGGTAAAATGTTGATATGACATTCAGTATCACATTTTATAAATGTCAACAATAACCTAGATAGGTTCAGTTATTATGGTTACAATGCATGTGTGCATCTATGTGCATCAAGGTCCACAATGCAAGTGTACCATAACAATTTACAGTATGGCTGCTTTTGTACATTTGGTACAGCAAATAAGCACAAATGCATGTATTTGTATTTGGCTTTTTTGTATGACTAAGCAGAAATGTTCAATCTTTAACTCTGGGGCAAAGGAAAGAATAGTACAAATTCTATAAGATGTGTTAACAGTATGAGCTATATAACTGTGTGTATAGACTGAGAAATGAACAACTTCTTATAACTTATCAACTTATTCAGGCTTTTGACATATCCATTGTGCCCAGCAGTCAGATTTTGCACACTTCACAATGCTGATTCTTAAGACCATTTTGTTTTAAGTTATCTATGAAGCATTCAAACATGCCTGTATGGCTATTTCATACAACTAAGCAAAATTTGCACTTTTCTCAAAAGGCAAAATAGAATTTTTAAGCGCTAAGTTGACCATGTCAGCGTCTCGACTTACTATACTACATTTGCCATAGAACAGCATTTAGACTTTTCACATGGGCATGATAGGAAGGATATCTATACTCTCCTTTCTTAATGCATAATAAAACACACCCTAAAGCAGATTAAATAAAAAGAACAATGAAAACTGTCCATGATGTCTATAGCAACCAATTACATTCACAATCTGCCCGTTTTAAGCTGCAAAGACAAAATAAAATTGATTACCTGCTGTTGGAAGCACATTTTTTTGCACAACCTTTGTAAAATCAAATCTGCTGAGTTTTTGTCACTATCATGTTAAAATGTTTAAATTTACACTTAAAACATTTTTTTTTAATAAATGGAGTTAATAAAACATTAACAGTCTGTAAGAAACTCTAAACTTGAATGGGTCTTATCCCCATGCCTTCTGAATGAATCTCTTAGTATGGATTTATGAGTAAAGGAGTTATCTAACACTTTGAAATTTCTGCTCATGAATAAAAGAGGTACAGAGCGAGCACAGAAAAAAGACTCCTGGTTGAGAGGGTCTTTAAACACATTTGGATTTTTCTCATGTTTGGATTGGGAAAACTAAGAAAACACTAGACTGAGAATGAAGCATTAAAAATAACAAACACATGCATCGAAAACCAAAGGACGTATAAGCAACTGGAGAGAAAATGCTTGTTAAAGTGAAAAACTATTTTTATTCCAGTTGGGGATAGAGTGGGGAAGGGCTGCCCTGAGAACATAGGAAAAAGGGCACAGGGCAGGGGGGGGGGGGGGGCTGGAAAGCAGGAGAAGGGTTAAGAATGGGTTTAAGGATATGCTGTAAGGAGGATGTGGTCATAGCTTAGGGAAACCTCTAAGAGGTACAGACAGCATGGTGAGCAATTTGGACCGCCCACCCACCTCTTGGTAAATGAGTGGATATGGCTATGATTGAAAGTGCAAACATTTTGGTAACTGAAGTATAATAAAATTATGGTGGACTTTTAGAGAATATTGTAATTTTGTCACAGCATTGGCAGGTACTTGATGGTGCCAAAAAAAGTAATATTGTTGGTAATGTTTGGACCAGTGGGTTAACCATAATGGCGAAAAATATATATGTAGCCCAAAATAATGAAAATAGAACAACTAAAATGCCCCCCAAACCTGTGTCAGTTGGATCAGCATGTGAATAGACGGGTGCAAGAAAGATCAGATGGGCTTTTCAAACTCTAGTAGACTAAAATAAAAATGGTGACTGTCTGCACACTGACACCCACTCCCTGTTGCATACATGTGAATGAGATGGGTAAAAGATTACTTCAGCTCCTGTTCTCCACCTGTAGCAAACTCCTCAGACATGTTTGGCTCTTTTTGGGGCTTAATCATAGAGGCCACTATGATTAAGCCCCAAAAATGGAGAAACACATCTGTTGAGTTCTCTACCTTCTACTTTTTACCATTCTCATTCACATTTATACAAAAGGGAATCAGTATCTGTGTGCAGACAGTGACCATTTTATTGAAGTCTACAAAACATGTATGATGATGTGGTGTTCTTGAAGGAAGTACTTACTAAGGTTTATTCCAGTTGAATAATAGTGTAAAAATGACTGGAGTGTTACCAGGTAACTGGTGGCCAGTATGGGTTTACAGCAGAACATGATATTGGGTGCCAATGTCAAGGATCTGGCTGTAATGGTTGCATCAGCATTGTTATATGCTTTGTGAACAATTGGTGTCTAAATCATGTTATTGTTACAACCCCATTTCCAAAAAAGTTGAGATATTCTGAAAAATAGATGTAAAAACAGAATACAATGAATTGCAAATCTCATAAACCCATGTTTTATTCAGAATAGAAAATAGAACGTTTATCAAATGTTTAAATTGATAAAATGTACCATTAAAAACAAAATAAGGTAATTTGACTTGGGTGGCAGCAACACATCTTAAAAAAGTTGGGACAGGGCAACAAAAAGCTGCCAAAGTAAGTGGTACTAGCAAGGAAGAACATTTTGCAACTAATTAGGGTAAGTAACATGCGCACCTTAGAGAGTCAAAGAGTCTCAGACGTAAAGATAAATGGAGGTTCAACAATCTGTGAAAGCTGCATTTAAAGTTTGTCAAACAATATCAGAATGTGTTCCTCATTGTAAAATTGCAAAGATGTTAAATGTATCAGCATCTACAGTACATCTCTGATGGTATGGGGGTGCATTAGTGTCTATGGAATGGGCAGCTTGCATATCTGGAAATACACCATCAATGTTGAAAGATATATCCAGGTTTTAAAGCAGCATATGCTCCCATCCAGGTGACATCTTTTTCAGAGAAGGGCATATTTCAGAAGGACAATGGATGCTAAACCACATACTGCATTTACGACAACAGCATGGCTTTGTTGCAGTAGAGCCTGGGCACTTAACTGGCCTTCCAGCAGTCTAGACCTTTCAACTGAAAACATTTGGTGTGTCTTGAAATAAAAAATACAACAAAGAAGACCCAAGCCTGTTGTTCAGTTATAATACTATATCAGGCTAGAATCTCTCCTAACTCCAGCAACTGGTCTCAGTTCCCAGATATTTACAGAGTGTTGTTAAAAGAAGAGGGAATTCTACACCATGGTAAACATGCCTCTGTCCCAACTTTTTATGAGACAAATTGCTTCCATCAATTTCAAATTTGCCTTATTTTTTTAATTAAAATGGTATATGTTCTTAGTTAAAACATTTGATATGTTTTCTATTTTCCATTGTGAATAAAATGTGGGTTTATACGATTTGCAAATCGTTGCATTCTGTTTTTATGTAGACTTCACACAGCATCCCCATTTTTTTGGAATTGGGGTTATATTATATTGTTATTTTATAAAAGTTGTGGCCATAATACTCCAACAAAAATTGTGTCATATTGTATTACTTAGGGGTCTTAATGTGTTTGGTTTTGACAATCAATATTACTCCACCCTTTTAGCTCTATTTGGTTCAGGGTTGACACATATGCCAGGCTGTAATTGCTGTCAGCTTCTCCATTTGTGTTGGTTACCAACACCACTATGATTGAAAGTGCAGAGAAATTTAAAAATTTTTTTACCTGTAATAGGCACAGGAGAATATAAGAAATCTTCAATTAGGGACACATTTTGCTGTGACATTTGTCAATGGAGTCTTTCCCTTCACTACCAGGATATTGTCACTCACATCCTGTCAAGTCTCCAAAACATAAAGTGAGAGGAAATCTCTCCATCGGGGTGACAGACAACAATAGAAACCTAACAAAAGATCTATTTCTCTAGCTTTCTTTAATACCTTGTTTTCATTCATACAACTATACATTTATTATTTAACTGACCTTTGAAATCATAAGTGTTTTTTGCTTACAAAAAAGAAAAGAAGGCACATTTCTGATGAATTCTGGGTAAATATGTGTAGGTACAGCACAGCATATGGTAGCTACAGCAATAATGATAAACTGTTGGGGGTGTTTAATATCATCATTTTAATATGGAAATGTGAGTAAGAGGTTACAAATAGTCCCCTTCTAAATGTGCAATCTTTTTATGACTTGTTTGCAGACAATGCAAGGCATTAAAAGAGAATTATGCTCAGGGTTGAGTAAAAGGTCAGGAATTACATTTTCTCTTTTCTGCCAGCAGCCTTGAACTGTATTATACTCAGGCAGCAGGCTTGGTTTTCATAAGGGATCTGCTCTGTAAAAACCTTGCCTTCATGACTGTGTTAGACGAGGTTGCTGAAATGCAACCAAGCAACTTTACAGGACAAGATACCATACATAATGAGACAGCCTGCCAGGCCCCTGCTCTAATGCTCAAGGTAAATATGCAGTTTATGCAAAGGCTCTATAAACATGCTTTGTTAGCAGAACATTGGCAACCTATGCTGCAGACACAGTTAATCATTAGATGTCTAGTGAAACAGTCATCTAATCTCAAAACAGTTGTTTGTGGAATTAAAAGAAACTCAATTTTTATTTAGAAAAAATGTATATAATTGCTCAGCATTTTGTACTTTAAAGGCAAATTCCACCTTTTGCATACATTTAGTAAATTAACTTGTGTTTAAAAAAAAATGTTTATTTATTCGATTTTGCACTGGAGCCTGCAGAGCTATACAACTGTGATTATAGGTAGAGTTGAGCGAACACCTGGAAGTTCGGGTTCTGCTGGTCCGTCCGAACTTCGGGACAAAGTCCGGGTCCGGGTCCGGACGGAACCCGAACGATCGCACGCTTGAAGGTCCACAAGCGAGTTGAGATGGATATTAGTGTCAACATATCGAGACGTCCGAGGTCACGTTTTAGCTTATTTATTTGTAAAAAAAAATTTGTGTTCAATTAAATGATTTACATACGTTTTCCACCTTAAACGGAAATTTCATGTTTTACGACTCGTTAATATATGTAAAAAAGATTTATTTTTAACTCAAAGAAAATTAAGGTGTTTGTTGACAAAACTCTAATCTACTGACAAAGTGATCTGTAGATTACTAATTGACACAGACGTCGTATCCAACGGTTACAAGACGATTGTTTCGTACAAATATCTCGGAAAC
>BLSH010042297.1:373411-383586 GCA_018402905.1 Glandirana rugosa | reverse complement strand
CCTCAGAGCAACAGCACAGACAGCAGTAGTAAAGTAATCTATCTCAGGATGCAGGATCAGGTCTTAAAATGACTAAAATCTGTCCCTCACGCCGTCAGCTACCTTTCCCTACACTAACCCAAGGAGCATGTGACTGCAGCACTGTGACTCCAGCTTATAAAGAGGCTGGGTCACATGATGCACCGGCCAATCACAGCCATGCCATTAGTAGGCATGGCTGTGATGGCTTCTAAGGGCAAACCAGTGAAACGCTTGTTGATTGGCTGCCCTGCAGCTTCTCAACACGTGGAGTAAAATAGCAGAACCCCGGACCGAACCCGAACGATTTTTGAAATGTCCGGGTCCGGGTCCGTGCCACGGACACCCGAAAGTTCGGTACGGACCCGAACGTTACAGTCCGGGTTCGCTCAACACTAATTATAGGTGTAGTACACAGGCTCCTGCAGACTCTCCCTTTACTGAGATATGGGACTTCAGTTTTGGGGCTGTAGGAAGTAAACAGTGGACTACATGTGCTCCAGAGATCTACGAGTAGTTATATCTACACTGTCAACACAGATATATAGCAGACCAACTGCTCAGCTCACCTCCTGTAATTAATCCAAATTGATCCACCTGCAAACGCAGGGAGGTGGGTGGGCTGTTGGCTGCTATAATAACAAAATCCCATAAATTCACCACAATAATGGTTCACTAGGAGAAATATTAAAATGATCAAAGCTGAAGGTACACATTATACCCATACAGTGTATATAGCTAGAGGAGGGAAGGATGGTAGACAATTAATTATAAAGATGCAAACGCAGATTCAGGTCCCACCTGAGGCTTAACCCCCAGGGGCGACCTGGTCCACAATCTATGTATACACCATGCTTCCCTTTGCAATAATCTGCAATTTCTGTCTCTTCCCCTTAGCGGTGTACATACTCTCTCAATACCACAAAGTCAAAAGAAAGTAGTGCTCCCCCCCCCATGCACATCTCTAAAATGTTTAGATATTTGTTTCCCTTGTAAATTAATGAAGTTGCAAAAGTGCCCTTCAATGCGAGTCCTAAGACAGTGTATGGCACAGCCTACATACTGCAATCGACATTCTGTGCAATATATAAGATATACTGCATAAGTGGAACCACAGGTAATGAAATGTCTGACCTCAAAACGTTCCGGTGTAACCAAAGATTCAAAACTCTTAGTCCATGCATTCAGACTACAGTATCTGCATGTTTTAATGTTATAGGCAAAAGTGCATGTGCATGACAACCAGGCGGAAAATTTATTTTTAGTGCCCAACTGACTTGGGGAGAGAATTGTACTTAATGTAACTTAATGTAACAAGCTCTACAACTCGAGAATTCAATCCCGGCCCCTTAACACGTGATCAGCTGTCAGCCAATGACAGCTGATCACGTGATGTAAACAGAAGCTCGGCAATTGTTTTTTTTTTCTCCTCACACTGACAGCGTGAGGAGAAAAAAAAGCAGATCACTGACTCCTGCGAAAGGGACCTCAGCTGTGCCCACCAGTGCAACCTGAAAGTGCCACCTGCCAGTGCCCACCAGTGCATATCAGTACCAGCAATCAGTGACCATTAATACATATCTGTGCCATCTATCAATGCCCACCAGTGCCACCTATCAATGCCCAGCAGTGCCACCTATTAATACCCACCAGTGGTGCCCATCAGTGCCTCATCATCAGTGTCACCTAGCAGTGCTGCCTATCAGTGTCACCTACCAGTGCCCATCACTGCCACCCATCAGTGCCTATTGCTGCCACCCATCAGTGCCACTTATTAATACCCTTCAGTGCCACCTATCAATGCCCATCAGTGCCGCTCATCAGTGCCACCCACCAGTGCCATTTCTCAGTGCCCCCCATGGCCACCTATCAGTGCGCACCAGTGCTGCCTCATCAGTGCCCACCAGTGCCACCTATCAGTGTCCAGCAGTGCCGCCTTATCAGGGCCCATCAGTGCAGCCTATGAGTTCCCATCAGTGCAGCCTCATCAGCGTACATCAATGAAGGAGAAGAATTACCTGTTTGCAAAATGTTATAACAAAATATAAAACGGTTTTGGGTTCTTTTCAAACTTTTCGGTCTCTTTTCCTTTTTTTAACAAAAAATAAAAAGCCCAGTAGTGGTTCAATACCACCAAAAGAAATCTCTATTTGTGTGAAAAAATTGATAAAATTGAATTTGGGCACAGTGTTGCATGACTGCGCAATTGTCATTCAAAGTACGACAGTGCTGAAAGCTGAAAATTGATCTGGGCAGGAAGGGGGTTTAAGTGCCCCGGTAAGCAGGTGGTTAAAGTTATTGTTATTTAAATACTCCAAAAAATCCTCCAACTTTAAGGTGTCCCCTTTCCATATAACCAGTAGGTCTTCTATAAAATGACAAAACAAATGCAGGTGTCTGACAAATGGGTTATAATGGCTTAAGAGAAAATGCACCTCCCAATATCCCATAAATACATTCACCACAGAAGGCAAAAATTTAGCCCCCATCGATGCTCCATGTGATTTTATATAATAGGAGCCATCAAACATAAAAAAATGTGAGTTAAAAGATACTTTATACATTAAAGCAAATATTACTGCAACTCAATAGAATATGAGCTATATTGTTTTAGGTTATATTAACTGCCTGTAGAGCTACTGTCTACCCCATATATACCACCAGTAGATTCAATCTGTAGTTGCTCCAAATTTAATGTTCTGCATAAATTCGAGAAAAGAAAGGAAATTTCATCAGTTCCCACATCCACCATGTCACTGGTCTCCCGCGTTAGAGTGGGTCGTGCTATGGAACATTTTACTCCACTATCGCCTTGTGGCCGACATTCATTCATGAGTATCTACCAGGAAGCAGATGGAGACTGCTAGTCTGGCATGGTGAAGCACCATACTAAAGCCTGAAATGTATAATTGGGTTGTAGCACCTTATCTTGAGGAACTGTGTGAGATCAATCTGTCATGGTAGATGGGAATTGTAGTGTCTACTTTCACAGATCTCTGTGAATGGATGACATGACTGTGAGGGCAGAACCATGCACACTCATGCCAAATTAAAAACTAAAGAAGAGCCTGCAGGAAGAAGGCAGTGCTATCAGGGTGGCGGGCTGGGGAATGTAACCATGTTTTATATGTCACACTAAAGATGAGTTTCACATGAAACATGGCCCAAAAGGTGTAATTATTATTATACAGGATTTATATAGGACCATAAATTTGCTCAGCACTTTACAACACGAGGGCAGACAGTACAGTTACAATACAATTCTATACAGAGGGAAACAGGATTCGTTTTAATACTCAATCTTCAGCCAGATGTTGTCTTCTTAAACTGAAAAAAATAAAATGTTGCTTCATTGTAGCATTGGCAACCTCTTATACACAAAACAAACCTGAGAAATACTATTTCTTGCTTGTAATTGGCTCCCAGTGTTTTCCAGATAACCGCAAAGAGTTGTAGAAAAACCTTTCTTCATCCCTAGCACTGGTTTTGAGTTTAGTACTGTTGGGAATTTTTGAACATGGTTTCATTCAGACTACAGGCCTTGTGGTTAGGATTTTGTTTACCTTCAGCTCCTACAACCTTGTAGAGCAGGGTTTCTCAACCAGGGTTCCATTGAACCCCAGGGTTCCTCCAGAGGCTGCTAGGGGTTCCTTGAGCAGTAAGCAATGTTTGCTTCTCTGATAAGTTCCCACTGAAACCATTGGGCTTTTTAGCTCTCTGTAAGGGGGTAATTCTTCCCAATGATCACAAATGTAAGGCAAATTCTTCCCACTGACCATCCCACTAATGTATTATGAGTTGTAGATATAGTAAGTTTTAGCAGGGGTCCCCCGAGACCGGAAATGTCTTTTTAAGGGTTCCTACGTGTTGAAAAGGTTGAGAAAGGCTGTTGTAGAGAGATAGCATAATAGAATGTATGGCCGTGCGAATGTATAGTTTATGTGAGAACAGACAAGAGAAACTCTGGGAGACTCTTGAATAATCTTACAAGAAATAAAAATGTCCATCCTCCCTAAATTTCTATATCTATTTGAGACACTTCCCATCCCAATTGCTAGACCCCAACTTAAAACTCTCAAAAGATGGTTCCTCAACTTCATATGGCACAATAAATCACATTGAATTGCTAGTACAGTAGTCTTTTTCCCCTTGGACACGGGGAGGCCTGGGAGCACCCAACATAATAAAATATTACCATGCAGCCCATCTGCGCACCATCATAACATGGTCGAACCAACACCCCTCCAACAGATGGTCAGAGGTTGAATTAGGCGCGATACACCCCATACACCCCTGCTCTCTGGTGTGGTCCCCAGCGCTACATGACAACCTTTTTATAAAACGGAAATGCCTGAACCCCATGCTATTTACCTTACAAATATGGAGGGATATCCAAAAGAAATCCTCCTTCTCATCCACTTGCCCCCCCTTACTAATGTTCTGTATAACCCTCTCATTCCAGACAGCACCTCGCATAAGTGGATGGGCACAGGCCAAGTTATTTCAGCTTCGCCACTTTGTAAACCCGGTCACTCGCAAGCTGCTCTCTTTTGAGGATATCCAATCCAAATATGATATCCCCAAACAACTACACTACTCTTATCTTCAATTCCGACATTTCTTCTCCTCTCTCTCCCCTACAAACATGCTGGAGAAACCTACCACATTTGAATATATTTGTGCCCAGGGTCCCTACCAACTCCATTTAATCTCCACTATATATAAAATTCTTCATGAAACTGACACGCTAGATTCCAGTTATCACCTATACATGTGCAAATGGACAAAAATCCTAAATAAATCTATATCTGTGGAGGATTGGGGTAAGATCTGGGCAGCTTCCTCTAAGTCCTCTAGATGTGTAGTACATAAGGAAACCAATATTAAGATACTTATGTTCTGGTACAGGACCCAGAAGTCCTTCACTGCCACACCCCTTCTTTATCTCCACTATGCTGGCAGTGTCGGACCTCAAAGGGATCCTTATTTCATATTTTCTGGGAATGTCCTGTAATAAAACCCTTTTGGTTAGCAGTAATATCCCTTCTCCAAGACTTGCTAGATTTATCCCTACCACTAGACCCAATACATTACCTGCTTGGACTACCCTTCCCCAAACTTAAAAAACCAGAACAAATATTTACTTCCTTTGTTCTGCTGGCAGGGAGGAGGGTGATTCCCCTCTGCTGGTTATCGGAACAGCCTCCCACTATCACTCTACTTCTCCAAGATATAGCCGAGGTTTGTGAAATGGAGTCACTTACTGCAACGTGTAATCACACTATGACACAATTTGGGAAAATATGGGACCCTTGGGATTACTCCTCATACTGTCCTTTTGCTGATTGTGATCAGAGAGACACACATTAGGATATTACCTCCTCTCTTTATTTCCCCACCCATTCATGGTGGACACCCCCACTGTCTATTATACCTTTAACCTAAACATTTTGCTACTGTCCAGCAATGAGTCTTTTTATAACTGTTTAGAAGCACTTTTGGCCTATATATTCAAATATTTCTTCTCTTAAAGTTATCTTGTCTGTAAGCCTTAATTATGCTTTACATGGGTAGAGTGTCTTTTTTGTTTCACTAATGTTTATGTATGAATGTCATAAACCCTGCCATGTAATGTACCTTTGACATTCAATAAATATACAATTTTGAAAAAAAAATCTTACAAGTGAGCTTGTTATAGCTAAAGCAATCAGAGTGTTTTCTGAAAAATTCACAGTATTTTGGATGTCTGGTGGCTTACATAAGTATGTTTGGCTGGTATGAGTAAGGGGTATGTCATATGTTAATCAATTTATTTGCCTAGATTATATAAATATACCCCTAAAATGTAAAAAATGTAGCACTTTTCTTTTGCAGGTAAAGTTCCATGTTTATAACATTTAATAAACTTGGCTTATATTTTCACTGCACAAGGCAGTGACATGGGTTTGTCTAAAACATTGCAGTGAACCTTTCATCTTAGGTGATAAATTTGCCATGAAGATGTACAGCGTTGTTGAAGGTGCATGTTATACGTGAAGATTTGGAAAGAGTTCAATGTTATAGCACACAGTGCTTCAGTGTCTGCACTTTGCTTAGAAACAGAAGGAACAGGGATGTGTGGATAGAATTGCCCATTCCTCTTCTGCTTGTAGCAACCCTAGCTGATTGATGTCACGACACACTGCATTCTACTGGACTACAGGAGGAGGTCTGCTTTGGTTAAGGCATTAGTAAAGGTCCAGTCTTTGTGACAAGGGGCCATATCAAATTGGATAGTTAATTGAAAAATGTAGTTTTGTTATTGTTATGAATTTATCACTAAAAAATCAAAGTTACTCTCTGTCAGATGTCAGAGGCATAACTAGAACCTTTAGGGTCCTGCTGCAAGAAACCGTGAAGGGCCCCCTGACCCCGAGCCAGGGCCTTTCCCTCCGAGCCTGGTTGAAGAACGCCAGGGCCTGGTTACAAGTGCGACCTCCACGACCCTGGTAGTTTCGACACTGGTGTCAGTAGTTTTTTATTTTTTTTTATTTTATTTTATTTTTTTAATTTTCCAATGTTATTTGTTTTTAAACATATATAATGTTTTCCATTATTTTTTAGGGGCCCCATTGGGGAGCTTTGGTGAGATAGCAATGGCCTAAACAGACCTCTGATGTTCCACCTTTGAGACAGAGAAAGGATATTGAAGACACAGCCCTCCTTCTCTGCAACCTCAGCTGGGCAGAATGAATGGACTGGAATAGCTCTTTAAAGAGCTTCCCATTCCTTCACAAACTGAAGCATCATAATCATAGTTTACGATGCTTCAGAAGTGAATGAACAGGGTCAGTAATCAATACCAAGAGGGAGTCTGGAGGGGATCAGTTCCTCTATATGCCACCCAACTGCTCCTTCTATCCAGGTATACGGGCCCCCTTAAGGATGAGGTGGGGTCGCAATTGCAACCCCTGTACTTACATCCCTGACTTATGTTTTTTATAGTAGACTGATATGATCATTAATGGACCAGCAGTTTAAAATGTTTTGATATACAGTTCAATTATTTCTTAGATAAAGTTTACACTGTCTTGACAACTCAGTAATAGAAATCAGTAGTCTGTTAATCCTATTCAGGACATAAGTGTGTTAATGTCAGAAAGTTCAGTTACACCACCTTAACCACTTCCCACCCGACCATTGCACATATACGGCCGGGTGGGCGATTCCTCCTTCTGAGTGGACGTTCCTGAACTTCCTTCAGAAGGAGCACGGTCCCGATGCGCTTGTGTCACCCGGACACAGCGCATCTCAGATCGGCAGGAGGGCTCTGTGATTAGCCCTCCTGATCACATGATGGCTGTGTCTAATCACAGCCATCATGTGATATCAACAGAAAGCCGGTTGCTAGGCAATCGGCTCTCCCTCTCCTCAGACGGAAGTTGTCAGTGAGGAGAGGGAGAGCGGATCGCTGCAGCTGTGCAGTGATCAGTGTGTATGAGCTGTTTTTTACAGCTGTTTACACACTGATCACTGTCCCAGTGTCCCCACACAGTGCAATCATCCTAAACATGTCCCAGTGTCTCCGCACATGTCCCCAGTGTCCCCACACTTGCCCCCCCACAATGTCACCCCATAGTGTCCCCACACAATAAAAACACCTGTCCCACATATGTCCCAGTAAAATAATCTGTCCCAATGATCATCTGCACACACATGTCCGTGTGATCATTTGAGCACATCTGTACATGATTATCTGCGTACATCTATCCGTGATCGCACAGACCAATTATTATACACTTATTCAGATTTTTTTTACCAAACACATGTAGCAGAATACACTTTGGCATAAATTTATGACAAAATTTGATTTATTGAATTTCTTTTAAAACAGAAAGTAGAAAATATTGTTTTTTTTTCCAATTTTCGCTCTTTTTTTGCTTAAATACCACCAAAAGGAATCTCTATTTGTCGGAACAAAATGATAAGAATTTTATTTGGGTACAGTGTAGCATGACCGCACAATTCTCATTGAAATTGTGAGAGCACAGAAAGCTGAAAATTGGTCTGGGAAGGAAGGGGGTGAAAGCGTCCAGTATTGAAGTGGTTAAAGGTGCATTCTGGTCAAATTGGAAATGTTAGCCCTGAAATGTATACACAGTCTACATGCTCAGGGATTCAATTTTTAACCCAATGGTAAGGTAATGTACCTGTCTTATATGCTTCCTCTTTGAATCTGGGAATTTCTTTTCATTTCCCAAACTTACCCAGTAGTGGCTTCTTGCCGGCTCACATTTACATAAAAACAAAACAAATGGAATTGTAAGTGCTAAGTTCAGTGGAGTCACTTCCTTATCAGGTTTATGGAATTAAAAGCTGTAAGCTGTAATGTATCACTCAGATTTACAATGTGGTTTACTTTTTTTTAAGGCGTATTTTAATGTTTTAACTAAAACGTACAAAATAGATGCCATTAATTACAGTGTGCAATGGCAATATAGTCGGCTACGCAGACCCCAATGTCAGCAGAACATAGCAAGGAATGAAATATACCACAAGTACTGATGACATACATCCCTGACTAGCAAGAAAACAAGTGGTACAATGGGTATGGGCAATGGGTGTCAATCAATGAACAAAATAAAGAAAGGATCCAAAAAACAAAATAAAACACACTAACAAGGCAACACACACTCACAAGGCAATTTGAAATTGGAGTCAAGTTTGTGAGTACAGTTATTCATTATTGCTGGGTAATTTTAAATCCCAGAATACCACAGGCCCTCTGTGGGAATGCATATTCACTAAGTGTTAACGTATTAAAGCCCAACTTAATTTCAATTTTATTGATGCAAATACATTCCAGATGCATCAAATTAAAAGGTATGCAAATACAGCTTATTTGTTATATAATGTAGCCACAGCCTGATTGCAAAAGTCTGTCCCCTGCCAGTATGCAGCAGAAAAGGACTCTTGCTTTCTGTATGGAATAAATAACTGGTCTGTCTGCAGGGGTCTGACACACTCCCTGCTGAGTCAGACCTATTTCTCTGCAATCAGCAAAGCTTATGCTCCCTGCTGATTGGAGAGCACTAGTTCTGCAAAAAAAAAAAAAAACACTGCTTCAACACAGAGAGCAAGAGTTTTTCTCTGCACCATGCTAACAGGAGAAAAGGTTTTCCTACTCTGCAGGTAGTGTGTTAGGCCTTTGTTGCACCTGAAATGTATTTGGCATAAAAGTTCAGTTGGGCATTAAGCTGCCATTATTGGTGGTGCCACAGCTAGCTGGTCTCTATAAAAATCAATGGACAGGGAATGCTAATATAATCTCATCATAGCAGAATGCAAACATTAAAAAGTATGTTCTACCCAATAGGAAGCAAGCTGTTTCAAATTAGAAAGAAAAGCACAATTTACATATATGTGGTGTAATAATTGCACTACTATATGTATCTATATTTGTATTTACTCAAATATGTATGCTATTGCAATTCTTATGTAATGTGCAAGTCTTATTAAGTGGAATGCTTTAAAGAATCAATCATACAGTAACCTTGAAGTGCACATAATTGAAAAAGAGTTTTCAGTTTAAAGCATATGTTTTAAAATGTACATTTCCATGTGACTTTTCTCCTTTCATGTAAATACATGGAGAGGTTCCAGGTTATATCATGCTTTTTTGACAATTCAGATTTACTAAAGCTACCACTTTGTGATCTTTACATTATAAAAAATACCCTTTGGAAAAACTAAACTTTTTTCTTAACCACTTGCCGACCGCCAACCGCAGGTTGACGGCGACAAGGTGGTTCGCTATCGCAAATCGCCGTCATACGACGGCGGCTGCGATAACGCGCACTGTGAGCGCGCGCGCGGCGGCAGCATACTGCCGCTAAACGCTATCGCTTGGTGGAACAGCGGCAGTTGGACGCCAACCGCCAGCCGTTCACCAATTCTTTTTTCAAATCAAAAAGGTTTCCCATAAAAAATATTACATTTCTAGTGTTTCACCATCGAAATCATTTAGACTTAACAGTTTTTTCGTACTATATTGGACCTTGGAGAGGTACATAAATGTACTTTCCTCTTTTCAGTGTACCTTTACATGTAAAATTTTGTATACGAAATTTGACTTTTGAGAAAAAGTTAATACACGTGAAGTTCCAATGACATACTAA
>BLSH010042297.1:352703-363815 GCA_018402905.1 Glandirana rugosa | reverse complement strand
GTTCTGAGAGGGGCAATTTATGCTGGGAGGGGGAGATGGGGGAGGATTTGTGCTGAGAGGGGGGATTTATGTTGGGAGGGGGAGATGGGGAGGATTTGTGCTGAGAGGGGGAATATATGCTGGGGAGACAAGGAGGATTTGTGCTGAAAGGGGGGATTTATGCTGGGAGAAGGAGATGGGGAGGATTTGTGTTGAGAGGGGGAATTTATGCTGGGGGGGAGATGGGGAGGATTTGTGCTGGGAAAGGAGAGGTAGAGGCAAAGTTTGTGCTGAAGGGGGATTTGTGCTGATAGGGGAGATTTGTACTGGAAGGGGTTTTATGAGGGTGAGTATTTGTGCTGGAAGGGGGATTTTTTGCTGGTGGGGGGGATGGAGAGGGGTCTGTGCTGAGAGGGGGGGTATTCTCTGAGTGGGGGATTGGGGAGGTAAGGGAACTTGTGAATTGTGGGGTTTTGGGGGATTTATGTTGTAAGGGGGATATAAGGAGTGATTGTGCTGAAAGGAGGGATTTGTGCTAGAAGGGGGTATATGATGATGAGGTCCCGGCATTGGTCCACTGTATAAATTGCAAGGGCAAAGCTGTGAAGAGAGAAAGCTGGGTGCCAATGTGAGGACTGGAAGCTGCTGCAGCCTGTACTGACGCAGTGGTTACTGTGGCGGCTAGGAACAGCAGATTTGTGAGTACCTGGTAGCCCTGCTGAGTGCAGTGGCACACACACACACACGTGTTTCTTTGGTAAGAGAGCCCGCCCAGCTTGCCCAGGTATATAGAGTGGCAGTGGGAGTACCTGGGTCCAGGCCCTGGTCCTGCTGATTGGAGTCGCTCAGCTGGGCCAGGACCCAGGTACTCCCATGCCATTCTATACACCAGGGTTGGGGGGATCTCTCTTAGCAAAGAAACATGTGCGCCACCCAACTCAGGAGGCCCGGGACCTAGGCACAGCCTATTTAATATTACCACATTCTGAACTATATACGTCACCTCAGACCCTATTTAACCATACCCCTTTTAGCCATGCCCAATATTTAGTGCAACTTTATGGGCATTGGCACATATGGACTTTATGGGCACACCATGAGACTCAAAGAATTATGATAAAATACATTGTTTGTTTAGAAAATGCATAAAATAGATACTCTAAAATGTATGTTGCATACTGGGAAGTCTTAGAAAAAAGACATCCCAGAAAATACAGCACAGACAATAACTTCCTAACCATGTGTCATACAGCCAAAATGATACATTGTACCATACAGTTGACAATAGTAAAATGTTCATGTGGAGTAGGTTGATGTGTTACGCTTACTGAGATTCCTCAGGACCTCTCAAATCATGGACTGAAGTTAAAATGGCTGTCAGTGCTCCAAAGGAGATACTCAGGGGGGCGGACACAGGGGGCGATGGGATCAGAAACGGATATGTTGGAAGTAGGTAATGGTGTTCATGGTAACCTTATAAAAGTCCCAAAACAGGGAGGACTTGACTACCTGCTTAAGAGTATCTCAATACAACATCTTCTGAGATTGGGACCAATTCCCCTGCTTTGCAAAATTTAACAAATCTACATGGTTCTTCCCTGACTAAGCATTACAATTTGGTAGATGTGTATCTACTAACCATTTTGGAATACCCAACTTACCACCGTTACCCAGCATTTAAAAAGGTTGCCACTCCATCCTCCCTGTTTTGGAACTTTTTTACATACATTTTAGAGTTTCTTCTATTTTATGCATTTTCTAAATAAACAATGTATTTTATCATAATTCTTTAAGTCTTGTGGTGTACATTTGTTTTTTTGGGGATTTCTCCCCATCTTTTTCTAGTTTACTAGGACGGTGGCACGCTAAGGAAAGCAGTCTTTAGTCCATTTAACATGGTTTCCTAGGGATGTACAGAAAAAAGATAGTCAATTCCAGCGCTCAGGAGTCTTCTAAGGTTAGACAGCTCTGAGGAAGGGGGTGCACCCCCAAAATGTGTCAGCTTGTACCCTTTGTTGCTTCTTAGCACACGTGTCTGTACCACCCCATAGTGTGTTTTTGGTTCATTGAGTATTAGTTTTGTGAGTATCCATTTTTTACTATTTTTTAATATTTAATAAATGCCATTGGTAATGCACTAGGTGTGCATGCCTTCTTTTTTTTCTATTTTTTTTTTTCAATTTCCCTCATGATTTCCTATGGATGTAGTTCACATCTGTGCATTTTATGGAAAGGACCAGGGTCTTTTTCTGCTTTTTGGTTCCATAGACTACAATGGATCAAAAGTTGTATTGAAAAACACAAAATGCACCTGCAATATGCAAACTGCAACCTGCATAGGTGTGAACCAGGCCTTAGGGATGCACAGTACATGTGGAACAGAATACTTTACTTTGGAAAAAACATGCAAGTCAGCTAATCAAGTAAAAAGAAGAAAAAAAAAACAGAACTAAGACCAATAACTTTTTGAGAAACTCTTTGGGTGACAGATGCTTCAGGTGGAGCATTGTTATACCACACACAGGACAGGCACCAAACTAAGCCTGCTAATTGTCTTAACCTTCTAGTTTGATCCCTCAGTCAATAAAACACCCTCAGTACGACCTTCGTAACATCTGTTGTCCAGTGTGAATGACAATGGCAATAATCCTCTGCCACTAAGTTAGAAGAGACAAGAAATAGTGACAGAGAGCAGTGACTATCTGATAATGTTCTTGTTTTTCATCAATATACATTATGTTCATAAGGGTTATTTATTGGATACTTAATCTTTGAAGGACAACTTCCCAACCATTATATTGCACAAATATACTACTGAGCTACTATTTTTTACCATATATATTTCATGAAACTGCCATCATTTTTGTATATTGTAATTTTATCTTTTATGTACTTTTTATACAGTCTTTTTTATGGTGAGCAATAAAATGGAAATGCACCACTTTTATTCAGTCGAATAATCTGTTTGTCTTTATTTATTACATATAGTGCATACATTTGGCAATTTATTTTTTCCTATATACTTTTCTTCATTAAGGATTCTATTTAGAAAAGCTTGAAGGTCAGATTCACTGTGGATTTGTCATTTATTTGCAAACAAATTAATTACTAGATTTATAACATACACTTCCTATCATTATTGACCAACTCAATCATCCATTTAAAAAAGATTTGTCAGACATTAGATTTATTTTTTCTTTTATACTAAATGTGCTAGGCCACCCACATGTTTAAGATTTTTGGGCAGCGTTGTTGTAGTTACATATGTGCTATGTTAACATATAAGGAGATGGGGTAGAAAGGAGTTATTGCAGTAACAGTGGACATATTTTCTAGATCCTCCACAAGGTAGACCCCACACATGACACTTACTAGGTAGTGTGCAGGGCACTATAATTAGTTATACTGCATACAGTTAGTTCCATTTGAATGCAAGTAGGTAGTGGCCATCAGCCAAACTGTACAACATCTTATATTATAAGAAAGTCTAGAATTATTGTGCCAGCACCCTGACAATACAAGCCATATTATAAGTCATAATCTTACCATAAACAAGAATATATGTGGGATCAGTGTCCCGAAAGTGAAAGATCCCAGCTTGTTGATAAGGAACACTGGTGCTAAGCACAACTATATTTTACCATGTACAGACCCATGGGAGAAGGAAGTGGTGTGTGCAACGAACAGAACAAGAAGTCAAAAATATATTAGTGAACCTCTTTGGAAGGAAGATCGGAAAAGACAAATTGGCTCTGTCTGACCTTGATTTTTAATATGTATCAGGAGGCTTTTTCAGCTCCAAAAAGTACTCCTACTATGATACGTGATCAATTAAAGACCAGAATCTCGTGGAATATCGAAATTACTGCCAATATCCCAATAAAGTAACAATGGGAGATAATGCCCCGAAATCATCTCCCATTGCTACTATAATATGTGGGGATGCAACAGCTGCTTCTGCCTTCTGCATTTTAAGTGTAAAAAACTTTGAAACGTCTATTAAATAACTGTGGAAAGGAAAATGGAAGCATTGCCAAGTACTGTCAATCAGATTTCGATAGTCAGAAGTCAAGATGAAAGTTTTTAAACATTGGACTATTTGCCATGAGCTACAATTCCTGACTTAATTATCTGTGATAAATATATACAGCTCACACAGAACAATGTGCCATAGCTATTTTAATGCAACTGTAAAGCAAAGCTACATGGTTAAGAAAGCGTAGCACTTAAGCATAAATTGCAGTGTTCCGGTGTAGAAATCTTCCCTCTGTGTGCTTTGACAAACAGCTCGGAAATCTGCCAGGGATGAGAAGTGCTAACAACAATGATTACAGAGAAATACCTGCTTGTTACAACAGCATGTAAATAGTAGTTTGGATCTGAAACATACAGTCTGTAGGAAGGGGCATGATACCTTTTATGATAAAAAAACATTAAGGATTGATGGGATGAAATGATAGGGTGATGAGACTATACAATCATCTTATGCAATATTTACAGTGCTGTGTCATTTAATTTTCTACATCAACCCCTCATACATTTATAAATTAGATGGGAATGTCACCACCTCACCAGCAGTCCAAATGGTGCATATACATATATGGTATATTACAATTGTTTGATTACTCTCTAAAGTTAGAAAAGAGAAAACCCCATACTAGAGGAACTAGGAATATATATACAGCAGTAATAATAATAAAAGCAGCCAGCACAACAAAAGCCAAGATACAGACTCCAAAAATGTAAAATATCATAAAGTGCAGCACTAAGAAAACATGGAATAAACCATGTAAACAATGAATCAGCAATCCCTAAAAACACATCCAAATAAACCTTATTTCATGTAAATAAAAAATTAAAATTAAAAACATCAAAACATCACAAGAAGCATCTTAAGAGTCCATAAAATAAGTCTGTGTAACAGATGATAGATGTTTTCACATCCGTGCTCTATGAGACACGTCACACATAAAAGTGAGAAGGGGCGAGCGCTTTGTGGCCAGAGGAAGAGAAGTCCCACATCACACATGGTGTATAAGAGTACAAACTGCTTACCAGATCCCCATGACCTATCAGATGATAAGTGGTCACTCTGCACTTAGGGATGTAAGGTCTCCTCACAACCAGCAAGTACTCTTCCAGCTGTCACTCTACTCCATCATATGATACATACATAGCCAGGTTAGAAGACTCCTTTTCTCCTAACTCCTGTCTGTGTTCACAGAGTGAAAACCCCTTTTCACTTTTATGTGTGACATGTCACTTAGAGCAGGGATGTGAAAACATCTATCATCTGTTACACTGACTTATTTTACTGGCTCTTAAGATGCTTTTTCTGATGTTTTGATGTTTTTAAATTACATTTTTTTATATACATGGAATATGGTTTATTTGAATGTATTTTTAGGGATTGCTGGTTCATTGTTTACATGGTTTATTCCATGTTTTCTTATCACTGAACTTTATGATATTTTACCCACTAAAGTTGTTATATTAACAATCGTCATGAAAAGTATAATTTTGTAGTTCCTAATTGCAGTTACAGGGTTGCCACTCAATCTGTACCCTTCCCTTCCTTTAAGCTCTGCCCACCACTGATGCCAGGAACATAAACTGGAATGATGGGAGGAGGGGAGTAGCTTTAGAGAATGGAGAAAGAGACTGTACATACTGAGCTGTGCTTGAGCTTAGTAACTAGTCAGACACATGTGCACTAGATTCCCTAGCATTTCATATGCAGTGGTGCTACTTCAGTTGTTTGTTTATCTTACCTTGCAATGATGGGCTCACATGTTGTGACTGCAGTTTGTAGTGTCCTACATCTAGCTTGTCCCTATTCACTAAGGAGACAGGTAACTTCTATTTCCAGGTCACTAAGCATCCAATCTGTGCCTCATTTTTACCTCACCCCAGGGGAGGGCTGGGCTGGGGGGTAGGGTGGCAATTGCCCCCCAGGCCACCCTAACTTACATTCAAAATTGCAGATGGCTGTTGCCCACTCACACTTTTTTCTTCTTGTGGAGGAAATAAGTAGGGCCCAGGGGTGCAGCCACTAACTAACTGCAGGCAAAGGGGGGGTGCCCAGGGCCGGCCCTACCATGGATCCCGCTGGGCCCATTGGGCCGCCTCAGGGGGGCACCGCCGGATTACACAGAGCGGGGATCTCCCTCTTACAAAGTCCTACCTCCTGGACCAGCTTCTATAAAAGACAGCACACTGGTGATATAGGAGCCGGTCCAGGAGGGGGGACTTAATATGACAGCGGCCACGCCAGGTAAGCGGGAGATCCCTGCTCTGTGTAGTCCAGTGGCTCTCCTCTCCATGCATTGCAGTCTGCATTGGATGGGCACTGGTGAGGCTGCATTGGTGGGCACTGATGAGCTGCATTGATGCATTATTTTTGTTAAACCTCCTTTGTTGCTATTACCATTAAATTATGTTACCACATTGTATCATATTTGTCTTGATTCATAAAATCAATATCCATTCTCAAACCAGTTGGGCATGGATGGTGAGCTGATTCCGTGGTTCATTTGGCCACTTGACTGGACTTGCCCCCCAGGCCTAAGGCTGCCAGCCCTCCCCTGCCTCACCCCCCCCCCCCAAAGGCTGGTTGAATATACATTTTCTTCACAGGCAGTGTCAGTTCTCAGACTATACACAGAGGCCATGCATTAACCCGTGTACTGACACACTGCATGCCTCATTTGTCTACACAAACAAAATGCTGATATAGGAATTCAAAGATATACTCCTCTATAAACTGTGAATACAGGGCAACCAATGACACATTGAAAACACACAACATCATGACTACACAAAACTACATCAATGAACATCTTATGCGGGTGAAAATTTCAAGAAGCAGGTAGGAAGACATATAATACCTTTAAATAGACTTTTACCAATCAGTATGCTGTCAGTATACATATATTATAGAGAGCTTGCTAAGGCCACATTGCCATTTTTGTTTGGAGAACCACCTTAATATTTTATGGTATTTAAACACAATAATTTCACTTTTGCAGATCTACAAACTTCAAAGCTAAAGGATGGGTTTATTTGAAAAAAAAAAAACATGAAATTATAGGTCATGCCAAGGAAATATATGTTTTTGTAAGGCACAGTATGAGTTAGAACAATTTTTTAGGGTCTACTGGTCTGGAACAAATGGAAAGTAGGAAATCAGTTGTTTGCTGCCTAACCAGCTCAGTTTTCTCTAGAGTCCTGGCTGGGCCACATCGTTTGCACTGTTCTGTGTCATAGCTAAATTAAAAGCAACTGGTGCACCAAAGGGTCATTGCTTTCTGTTTCCCAGAAGACACAACACTGTGATGTTAAAAGATGGCCTAGAACCATATTTAAAACACCAGAGAACAGTTTTTTTATGTGAATTGTTTCTTTTTGTAAAATGTTCCTCTCAAAACACTGTAAATTCATTTTATTGGTTGAAGTGTGATAATGTCACTATATCTCGATCATATTTTGCATATTTTGGCTTATTAAAGTGCACCTCTACAATATAGCACATTGCATAGACCCAAATTTCTCAGATGGAAAAAATGTGCACCTTTAACATATTTTTATTTAGATAAAAATGTACCCTTGCCACACCTATGTTCATGCACATTTATGAGCAAACATCCAAGGCCTGTGCATTTACAGATGCCTACAATATTCAACATCAACAAAAAATATACAACAAAAAGAAAATTGCTAAAACGCATTTATGTTTTATATCATCACAATTTTACTTTATACTGGCATTTTATAATAAGCAATGATTTCGAGGCACACTTATAAAATATGCACTACATCAAACCACAAAAAAAATAAATAGCTGCCATAACCCCAGTATTTTTATTCACAGCGGGCGGTCTGCTTTAGGATAAAAGTGGTCTCCATGGCAGATTCACCGCAAGATCACTTTTATGGGCAGCGGGAGAGGTGCCCCCCGTTGCATCTCCGCCACTTACCAGAGCCGTTGGAAGCGGTGGATATGATATGATCCTGTGGCCTGATGGGCAGGAAGTCGAGTGAGGGCATGATGGCCCCCAATCGACTCTATGACCTTGGAGGACCGGAGCAACACCAAATGTCACTTCCACCCTGCTGCTTTAATGGGAATTTTTTTTTTAAAGAACAAAAGAAAAACTTTTTTTTTTCTTTTAAATGTAAATGTGAGATCTGAGGTCTTTTTGACCCAAGATCTCACATTAAAGAAGTCCTGTCATGCTTTTTTCTAGTACAGGGGATGTTTACATTCCTTGTAATAGGAATAAAAGTGATCCAAAAATGTTTTTTTAATGGACAGTGTAAAAATAAAAAGTGAAATAAATAAAAAAAAAAAAATGCAAAGCTCCCTGTCCCTCCATGCTTGCGCGCAGAAGCGAACGCATACGTAAGTCACTTCCACATATATAAACGATGTTCAAACCACACATATGAGGTATCGCCATGATCATTAGAGCGAGAGTAATGATTCTAGCAATGTACCTCCTCTGTAACTCAAAACTGGTAACCTGTAGAAATTTTTAATTGGCACCTATGGAGATTTTTAAGTGCCAAAGTTTGTCTCCATTCCATGAGTGCGCGCAGTTTTGAAGCATGACATGTTGGGTATCAATTTAATTGGCTTAACATCATCTTTCACAAAATAGAAAAAACTTGCCAACTTTACTGGTTTCTTATTTTTTAATTTAAAAAGGTGTATTCTTTCCAATATAATTGTGTTTATAAGACCGCTGCGCAAATATGGTGTGACATAAAATATGGCAATGATCTCCATTTTATTCTCTAGGGTGTCTGAAAAAGCATACAGTGTTTGGGGGTTCTAAGTAATTTTCTTGAAAAAAAAAACAGTTTTAACTTGTAAACAGTAAGTGTCAAAAATAGGCTTGGTCCTTAAGTGGTTAAAATATTAAAATAAATAAAATCACCAAATACTGAGCAATCCATAGAAACTATGTAAACGTAACCACAGCTCTGGGTCAGAAGACAATAGGTTCTTTCATATGCAGCGCCTATATCTTAAAGGTAAATTTGATTCAGAAGATAGTCTTTCAATTTATGATGAAAGCGATATTCGTTCAACCTTATGGTAACATATCTCTGGAGTATCTTCAATATGAAATAAATAGATAGATGGAGGCTTACCAGAAGGTAATAGTAAATACGCGGGTGTTTTAAATCCCAGACGGGCGGTTGCTCATCGGATCAGTTGGAATCGTTGTAACAAATCCCGGAGGAACCTCTGATGCCAGTGGGGGACCTCTGATGCCAGTGGGGGATGATCCTGGAGGGTCTGTATGCCTTTAAACCTAGGTGGATAATGATGTGGGGGAATCCGTCTCCGACTTCTCTCGACTCACACCCAGGGGGGAATCCAATCCGCAGTGTGCGTATCAGGGCAAGAGAAAAAAAAAAAGTCGACCAGTCTGCCACCAAGCCAAATTCACCTGTCTAATAGTTCAGCGTTTAAAAGACAGGGAATTGGTTACACACATTTGCAAGTGCATGCGTAAGCTGCAGGCCCCGACAAGGCTCCCTGTATACTGCAGACCTAACTCTGTATAATATAATATAATATACAGAGTTAGGTCTGCAGTATACAGGGAGCCTTGTCGGGGCCTGCAGCTTACGCATGCACTTGCAAATGTGTGTAACCAATCCCCTGTCTTTTAAACGCTGAACTATTAGACAGGTGAATTTGGCTTGGTGGCAGACTGGTCGACTTTTTTTTTTTTTTTCTCTTGCCCTGATACGCACACTGCAGATTGGATTCCCCCCTGGGTGTGAGTCGAGAGAAGTCGGAGACGGATTCCCCCACATCATTATCCACCTAGGTTTAAAGGCATACAGACCCTCCAGGATCATCCCCCACTGGCATCAGAGGTCCCCCACTGGCATCAGAGGTTCCTCCGGGATTTGTCACAACGATTCCAACTGATCCGATGAGCAACCGCCCGTCTGGGATTTAAAACACCCGCGTATTTACTTTTACCTTCTGGTAATCCTCCATCTATCTATTTATTTCATATTGAAGATACTCCAGAGATATGTTACCATAAGGTTGAACGAATATCGCTTTCATCATAAATTAAAAGACTATCTTCTGAATCAAATTTACCTTTAAGATATAGGCGCTGCATATGAGTTATAGTGTTTTTCGAACAATACAGATCTGTTGTTTATGCGTGCTGCCATTTTAATCCAACTTCATACACTTTTTGGACTAATTTTTTTTTTTTTTAAATTTTTTAAAAGAATTTTCTTCATAAATGTTTATTATCTTCATGTATTAGTGAGCGCGGGATCCCACTGTTTTATGTTTCAATATTTTTCTTTTATTTGATCAGAAAAGAGAAAAAAAAAAAAAAAAAAGGGGAAATTACAGAGAATTGGGCAATAAAAAAAAGAAAAACGACAAAAAGGGGTAAAACGGAAACAAAGCAATGCTTAGGTTGCTTTAAACATTCAGTTTACAGTACAGACAGTATAAGAATTATATTGAGTGGAGTTTCAGCTTATAGTAGTACCTACAGTCGTATAATATTTTAGACTTGGTGTACCTGTTCATCTTGCCATGTGATACTTCTTGGGAGATAATATATGAGTGTTTGGGGTATTATGTCCACCTCCTCTCCCACTTCACCCCGATGGGAACAAACTGTGAGAGTGGGAGGGGATGTGGTCTGTTTAGCTTTATGTTATGATATAGTCAAACTTTAGTGTATGCCGGATGGTTTAGCCATGGGTTCCACATGTGGTTGAATTTGGAAAGTGTGTTATTCTTAACTGCAAAGATATACTCTAGAGAACAGCATCTGTTGATTTCTGCGGTGAGTTCTGATAAGTTTGGTGTGTCTTGTGTGCCCCACTTCCTCATAATTATTACTTTTGCTGATAAGAGGATGTGGGTGATTAGTGGTTTGAGGTTGGGGTTTATCTCATTAGGTAGGATGTGGAGAATTGCTTTCTCTGGTGAAGGTGTTATTTGTGGTGCTGAGATCTCCGAAATCAGTTTAAAGACCTGGTTAGGCCGTATGTGATTTCAAACTGATATAGTATTGTATTTCGATTTGTCTGGTGTAGGGGAGGGTGAGAGTGTCAAACAAGGGTAGCCCCACTTCA
>BLSH010042297.1:326573-348697 GCA_018402905.1 Glandirana rugosa | reverse complement strand
TTTTTTGTAATTCGTTTTCATGGTCGTTGAAGGAATCGATCAGATCGTTGTGAGCATGGCACATGTCTCCTATTTTGTCTTCAGCATGAGAGATTCTCAGGGACAGGTCTTGTATGGAATTGGAGACTCCTGTTAACATGTTGGACATGTCTGAGTGAAGGGAGCTGCGTAGTGAAAGCAGCATTTCTTTTATGTCTGCCAGTGATGCTGGATGGGGTGAGGAAGGGAAGTCTTCCAGCAGCGGCATGGGAGGTGTGTGCCCTGGGGCCTGGTTCTGGCCTGTAAGGCGGCCGTTCTCCTCGTGTTCCTCTCCCTGCCTAGATTTTTTGTGTTTCACGGGGCTTCTAGTTGTGGGGCTGTCTGGGGGTGTCTGTGCACTTGTGCCCCCTGGATTAAGTACCTGGCATCTTTCTCCGGTGGCAGCGGGACTCTGGAGTTCTCTTCCGACACTGCTTGAGGGGAGCTGTGTTTCAGTAGCGGAGCAGCCGGCGCCATCTTGCAAGGCGTGCATCGGGGCCGAGGACGGGAAAAAGTCCGTCAGCTTCTGCGGCGCCGAACGGGCGGTGGGTCTTTTGGTCATCCTGGGGTGTGCTCACGGGTGTTGTGAGTAGAACCGGTGCTTGTCGAAGTCACCTTCGGTGTCGCTGAGGTCGCTGAGTGGGTGTCTGTAGCGGAGCTCCTTCACCGTGCGGCCATCTCAGACCGCGCTCGGCCACGCCCCCGGGATCCCACTGTTTTAAATAGGTTCTTTCATGATGGACCTTTTCAACTGTTCCGGAAACATTTAGCTTCTTGTCCTTTTCAGCTGGTGTCCTTGCCAGTAACACAATTCTAAGGTGACAATATATAACACAGGGTAATATATTTGATAGTTCACAGAGATTAACTGAGCAGGCTAATAACACTGCTAACTGATAACAGTACAGCACAAGCAAAATGCACAGGAAGTTACAGAATCACTGGTTTTCTGGCTGGATGAACAGGGATGTTATGCACTTATCAAACCTATATATCAAAATGCTTTCAAAATGCTTTCAATAAAACAGTATATTTAACAGTTTAAAAGGAGCAATTGAGTCAAGTTTACTGTTAGGGTGTTTGTTCATATGCCTTAAATTCACTTGACTATATGTTTTTCAGTACAGGAGCCCCCTCCTACTGTATTTCTTTATTATGAAATATATTATTCTTCATTTTGGACTGTTTATTCCACACAATTCATCTGACTAAATGGAAGAGAGAATGCCTGCTAAGTGGCATTGTATCTTCTTTGAGCACATCAATAAATATCTTTTTTGGCTGGAGAGATTGCTAGCTTCCAGGCTTGTTCAGCTACATCTGGAAGTTCTGTCTGGTTATTTAAGATTATTGGAAAGAGATATTAAGACTAATTTAAAAGGTTTCCTCTCTCTCATTGTCACTTGATTCTTGTGTTCTTCCTTCTAGTTATCACTTGTACACCTGATAAATCTAAAAAAAAAACTATAATACTGAACATGGTAAATTCTGCCAAAAGTCTGATTCCAAAGCAGTAATAACCAACTTCTCTTCCCACTATCTAGGATTTTTTAAAATATTTTGCTACTAGTCGTGTTGCTCACAACCACTTGCTGTTTACACAGCTCTGGCATTTTATGCTTTTATATCCAACTAACTCTCTATCAGATAAAAAATGTGCTAAATAGTCCACGCTATAGACCAAATAAACTGTGCTACATAGACCGATCCTTATTGATACCCTCCCCAGGGTCCAAGGGTCAGCCTATGTAAGGGGGCTGCTGCTATATCGGTATCTACCAAGGAATACCCTTTAAGAACCGAGAATCATCCGTGATGATGCTCGTTTTTGGAGAGCGAAACGCGTCAACGTCATTTCCGGTCTTCCGTACTCACTGACGTTACGTCCGCTCGTGGTGGAACGCACGCCGGAGCCAGAGGGTGGCGCAGCATAAACTTAACTCTGTCAGGTTTGTACTCATTCTCCACAATTCTTCTCTAATAATAGGAGTGTAAAAATAATATATACAGTGATACTTTATACCAGGAACACATAGGGAATGTGAGATATGTAACCTGGGAGCAGGAGATGAAACTGTAAACAGCAATATACCAAAAGAACCTGAACCTGAGATATTTAATTGTGAAACTATTTAGTTGATACTAGTTATTTGGTCATAGCAGGCTAACTAATTCTATTTGCAGGGTTTTTAGATCTTCTTTGTATATCATCTATTTTCACCTATTTAGAAAAGAGATATCATGATTATTGAGCTTTGGCTCAAGAGTCCCTTTTCTCCATAGGGATGTCTTGAATAGCCATTATTCATTTTTATGAATTTATGTAAATATGACTCGCTGCCCTAAAGTAGCACTTTGCAAGTTTTGAGTTGTGTTGTATAGATGTTAGTATTACATACAAGTATTAGGTGCAACACCTGAGATGTAGTAGTCCTTACAGTCGAATAAAAAAGTTCATAAAGTTCATGGGAATCTGGTAGATATATCAGCAAAGATGGCAATGGTTCCAACACAAAGGCCAGCCTCGTGGGGGGACCATAAGCAAAGTCCCGACGAACTTTAAGGAAACAAGGAGAGGAGAGGCACTCTAAGTGCAAACCATAAGGATTTTAATTAAAACCAATAAATTGGAAACTCATATAAATAAACATCAAAGGGCACATGAGAAAGGATGGTCTTTAGCAAACACTTCATGGAGCAGTGACGTCAGCCTTCCAGGACCTTCGGTATCCGCGGTCCACACCTAGCTCTGGGTGTACCTGTCCCCGGCCGGCTCATCTGACAGGATCCCATACCGCCATTCAGCCTTGCCCTTCAACTCCTGTTGGTGGATATGTCCACTGAAGATTGCTTGTTACAGACCATCCTTTTTCATGTGCCCTTTGATGTTTATTTATATGAGTTGCCAATTTGTTGGTTTTAATTAGAATCCTTATGGTCTGCACTTAGAGCACCTCTCCTCTCCTTGTTTCCTTAGATGTTAGTATTAAAATTTGCAATTTAAGTTGAAGAAATACTGGGGGGGCAGCTGAAACATCACCTTGTTCTTGGCTGTGATGATTGAACACAGCTCAACAAACCTGCCGATGATAGTCAAATACTTCTTAAGCACATTGATTCACAAGAATAGTTTAACACATCAAACAAGACATATTTTACATTCTATCTACTACAGTATTATGACTCTATAATGAAGAGTCTCAAAACAAGCAATCACATACATAGTGTATATAAGAGTGGCTGAGAATCAATATTGCAGATTATGAGTTACATTAGTATTTATAATGTAGGACAACAATTAAAATCTGTTGCAGACAACTATAATAATTAAAAATTGTAGGCATTTGAGATGATTTACTGAATAGGTAGTGGTTGCTCACTTTGAATATTGAATTATGTGTGAGGAAGATTAAAAAAAAAAGAATTCTTGCTAGCACATGATGGGGTATTTAAAATTAACACAGTTTCTCCACACTCACTAACATTTACGTTGCAAAATAACCAGCTCCAATACCTTTAGCAAATCAAGCCCACTATGTTTGAAAATGTACCACTGAACTGAGCATTAGCTAGTTTGTATTAAAACTAAACTGTTTTTTCCTCTTTTGGATAGAATGTGGATAGGCTTTGTCTCTATGTCAGCTTTTACTGCTGTATGTGACCAGTTTGGGGAGATTTCCCCTATACACTTCACATATCTTGGACAGGCAGTGAAAAAGTCATACAAATGTGGACAAAGGCAAAAATAAAGACTTTGCAGAGGTTCTAATTTCCCCCCCTCTATCTGAAGCAAAACAAAAAAATGTTTTTCCTGAAGTACAATTTAAGGTAACTGTCCATCTTAGTTATACCATATATTAATAAAATCTAAAATATTTTTTAAGGGTTACTACAAACAAAAGTAGTTTACTGTTTTTGGCAACTTTCTTCACCTCTACTGTTTCCAAAGACAAGACCCCTAATTTTAGACTGAACTGCCATTAACCAGAAAATCAACTAAAAGTATATTATATTATAAAAACATCAGTATTCACTTAAAATGTTTACTTTTTTACACATAAAATAAAAACTTACAAAAGGAATTCACTACATTTTCCTATTTATCTGAGTAAAACAGGAGCAAAATACAACAAGATATGAAGGGAATCATATTACTATAAATCCCTTCTTGTTCAAAAGACCTGGAAAAAACACATATAGCTCATAAAACTTTCTACATACTCCTGTGTTCAGTCAAGGTCACTCAAGCAACTATATAGTATGAGATTAAGTAACCATGACAACTTCCAATTACATGGATAAGGTGTAACATTACTGCAGATCATGCGTGAAAGAAGGACCATGTATAGCTTCCAGACTATATTATATGAAAAGGTATTTCATACATTATGGTAGTGGACTTAAAATGAGCCCTGGTAGTTTTGATTGTAATGCTATCATACCAAAATCTATATGCCTGTAAAGTCACTATCACAAGACATATAGTATTATCAGTTGCTAGATTTAACAACTTGGGTTGGCCAGTGTTGTGTAGCTGCCTATAACAACAATCCACCAGTCTAAATTCCTATCTAAATTTCTGTTGCAAATGCAGGAACAATGAAAAGTAAAGAACTTTTTAGATTACTTTAATAACCCTGCTGTGTTTGCAGTATGGTGAGAAAAAAAAAGTGAATGGTAGTGCACACTAACATAATAATATTCATGTGTGTCAATGTGTCTGATTATGTAAATTTTTAATATGCTCTTTGATAGTGTACATGTTATTACTGTATTCAGCTGTTTATTTCTTGTCTCCAAATATCACCCAAACTGTCCTCTCCACTCCTCTCAAGACCTCCTACTCTCAAGCTTCCTTGTCTCCTCCTCCCATGCTCATCTCCAGGATTTCTCCAGAGTCTCTCCCATCCTCTGGAACTCTCTACCTCAACCTGTCAAGCTATCTCCTATTCTAGTTGCCTTCAGGCAATCCCCGAAAACTCATCTCTTCAGGGAAGCCTATCACGCCTCCAGCTAATATTTTACCACTTTCATCAGCTCATTCCCCACAGTGACCTTTTTTACAACCTGCACCACCCTATTAGATTGTAAGCTCTTCTGAACATGGGCCTCTTAATCCTCGTGTATTGTATTGTAACTGTATTGTCTCCCTTTTATATTGAAAAGTGCTGCGTAAACTGTTGGCGCTATATAAATCCTGTATAATAATAATAATTTGAAGTTCAGCTTTAGGCTAACCATATACGCTAAAGATGTTTTTCAGAGAATAACAAAGCTGCCTATGAATGGCTGAGCTTTTTTTGTCTCCAAGCTGAGGCCACATACAGTTTATACAGTGACCCCAGCAGGTGCAGCTGATAGTGTAGAAAAGTTTGGCCCAAATGAACTAATGAAAGTGACAGTGAAGGTGCAGAGACTTGATCTAACTGATAAAAAATGTTTAATAGATTCTGGCATATGAATGTTTGTATTAGAATCTAAGGGCCCTTTCACACGGGCTTTCTGTTCAGGTCCGCCTGTTTGTTTTTCAGGTGGAGCTGAACAGACGCTCCATGCAGCCCTATGGAGCATAAGATGTTAGCGGAGACATGTCCGCTGACATCTGCCGCTCTCCTAGCCGATCCTGTCCATGAAATCCAGATGGATGGAAATGCTATTTTCCATCCGTCTGGAGAATCGGATCGCAGAGGATCAGATGAAAAGGGACAGGTGGTTTGTTTTCATTCGATCTTCATAGAGCAGAGTGGGGCTCTGATAGTTTTATCTCTGCTCAGTGAGGATCAGCGGAGCCCTTAAAATCATTAAAAAAAATAAATCTTATTTACCTTCTCATATCACCCAAGCATATGTCAATAGAGGAGGGGGTCCAAGCTGGTACTTACTGAACCACCCTACACCATGTAAAAACAATACAGGACAGCCAAAAATATCAAGCATGGTCAATAACTATTTCCTTTTAGATGGCTAGGCTGATTTGTTCAACCATTTGATCTATGCTGTTAAGTGGTATATTAGATACATTAAATGTTTTACCTAAAGCAATTGTAAACCTTTTGTTTTCAATAATAAGCATGTTTTATGTACCTGCTCTGAGCAATGGTTTTGCCCAGAGAAGACTGGATCCTTCTCTTTTTGGGTCCCCTGCCATTCCCCCCCTGCTGAGTGCCCCCACAACAAGACTCTTGCTATGGGTCCACTTGTTCTGGCTCGGTCCAGAGCCATGCTCTGTTCTTCAATTGACACACAGAGAGTAACTGGGCCCCAACCCCTGCTCTCTGCTCACTGGCAGTGATTGACAGTAGCAAGAGCCAATGTTCAATGAGTAGAGAGAGAGATGAGAGAGCCACTGCTTACGGGCACAGCGCTGGATTGAGACTGAGCTCAGATAAGTATAAGGAGGGTCAGGGGGGAGCTGCAAACTGAAGGATTTTTACCTTAATGCAGATAATGTATTGATGTAAAATTACCTTCTGTCTTTAGAACCACTGTAATATGGAACTAAACCTCCCTATCCTTTACAGCTAAGGAAGCTAGGGATCTGCTATCTTAGCCTCTATTTTATTTGCAGTTGCCTGAATCAAACTGTTTTAGGAAACAATTCAATTGGTAGATTCTGTTACAATTTAAGGTGGATTTAAACAGACAAACAAAAAAACCCCACAAAATTATTATGTTTCAACTTACCCATTCTTGGATGTTGTCACACTAGATCTCATTTTCAGACTTTTACCCTTTATTTACACCTGTTGATCCAGCCAGTAAGTTTGTTCTTTTCAACTTCCTTTAAATGACCATGTTGTACAGCAACCAACCAATGGCAGAGAGCACTGATCGGAGTGTTCTGGTGGGGGGCGTCCTCCTGTCAGAACCCAACAGCTCAGTGGGGGAGATCGATGAACTAACTTCAGACGGTTAGTACAGTGGCTCCCGACCAGAGCTGACAGGTTTTTTTCATGCATAAACCGTAGTGTGTACCAGGCTTAAGTGATGGCAGAGGAGCTGTCTGCTCCCCTGTCACTGTCAACATCTTTACCAACAGTACTGCTGAACAGATATGCAGAAAGAAACTCCGGACGACCGCACTCCTTTGCAATAATTTAATAAATCCAAATCCATGTGTACAGACAAGAGAAGAATCGCTAACGCGTTTCACGCCAACCTAGAGGCGCTTACTCATAGCTGGTGGAGCATGGTTATGCGTACATATATATGTGAAAAAATACTGTTGATCACTTCCCATGCTCCACCAATCACCATACAATCAATCAGCTGTTACTTGTTTAGCTATCATCAATTCCTTTCAGAGCTTTATAGCTTCCAGCAGAGTCGGCATGACATGGTGCAATATACAAGAGGAATCGCACGCGGAACACATCGTACTGCTGAACACTTCCAAGAGCTACCCACCCAGACAGAGAGCTCTTGTGAGCTATAGTCTAGAACAAGGGTTTCCAAACCTTCTAAACAAAGTGCCAGTTTACTGTCCTTCAAACTCTAGGGAGGCCGGACAATGGCCAGCAGGAATAAAATAGTTTTCTGGCACAGTGTCTCGTCTTTGGTATTAGAGGGAGGAATAGTGCCCCATTGTTGGTGTCAGTGGGAGAAATAGTGCTCCATTGTTGATATCAGTGGAGAGAATAGCGTCTCAAATCAGTGGGATGAATAGTGCCCCAAAGGCTGGATATAGGCAAGCAAAGGGCTGCATCTAGCCTCTGGGCTGCAATTTGGAGACCCCAGGTCTTAAACATTTCTTTTCATTGCTGTCATTGCTCAGCTTGCAGTAGCCTACCATCATATCACAAGGCATATCTCTTAGCTAAAAATTATTTATAAAAAAACTTCCTTCTCCTGCAATCAGTGCATATGGTTAGGAGGCTTTCAGGCCTTCGAATCCAAGCTGGGACACTATTTTATTTAATTTATTTATTTCAGGTACTTATATAGCGCTGTCAATTTACGCAGCGCTTTACATATATATATTGTACATTGATATCAGTCCCTATCCTCAAGGAGCTTACAATCTAAAGTCCCTAACTCACATTCATACATATACTAGGGCTAATTTAGACAGGATCTAACTTACCTACCAGCAGGGGCGTTGCTGGGTCTACAAAAGATCTGGGGGCTAGAGCCCATAGCAGCGAAGTAAAGAAAGACATACGCTTGAGCGGGCATACATGTAATAAATAAATAATAATAGTAATAAATATACATGTGTATGTATGTGTGTGTGTGTGTATATATATATATATATATATATATATATATATATATATATACACACACAGTCTGCATTCCAGATCAGGACATACCTGCTAATTGCAGAACTGCACCCACCCTGTAAGAGACCCGGGGCTATAGGCCCCAGACTCTGGGCTATAGCCCCAATAGCCATCCCCTAGCAACGTCTCTGCCTACCAGCATGTCTTTGGAGTGTGGGAGGAATCCAGAGTACCCGGAGGAAACCCACGCAAGCACAGGGAGAACATTCAGACTCCAGGCAGCTAGTATCATGGTTGGGATCTCCCTGTGCTTTCATGGACTTTTTCCAGGTACTTTGGTTTCCCTCAACACTTCAAGCATACTGGTAGGTGAGGTAGTTCCTGTCTAAATTAGCCCTAGAATGTGTGTGCATGAATATATGTAAGATATGGACCTTGGATTAGAATTTCATTGAGAGCAGGGACTGATGTGAATGCACAGTATGAAAAGTGCTGTGTAAATTGTAGCGCCGTTTAAAAAATATTATTGCCCAGAAATCAGCTTTAACGTGGAACATCCAACAAAAATGTAACTAAATACCTGTAGTTGACTGCTTCCTCGATCATCAGAGATAATGATGCTAATTCATTCTCCAGTGACATAAGAACTTACATTGCTGAAACAGGTACCTAGCAGTGCAGTGTAGTGCAGAAAATATGTGTAAATCACAAGATTGGATGAACAGAATTACCAAACCATTGACAGGTAATTCAGTCAGCACATATTTTTTTCAACTGTGCCTTTAGCTGTTTTCCTATATTTAAGCTTTACAAGCCTTTTGTACTTACTGTAAAGGAAAATATTACAAAAGTAAGTGGTTTATGTTTCATATTTGCATTTCCCTTTTTATTTTCTTGTTAAACAAGTGTGTTTTCTGCTAACAACTTAAGGAAACAACTACAAATAAGTTCCTTTTATCTGTTACAGAATTTTTTTCCTTCTGGTTCACTGAGGCATGCGGTTCACACCCATCAATTTTGGATTTATCTGCGGCTCAATTCATCTTGACATGAAAACCACTCAAAATCCAATATGTGGCTCTGCTTACCCACAAAACCAGCATCATCATAGAAAAGCATTTCTGATATAAAATAGTACAGTTTCTCTGATCTAATCGCATTGCTGTTGTAGCAGAAAAGATGTTTCCTCAAAACTGTGTCCTTGAATGTATTCCTGCAAGTAATGAGCTAGCCTTTATCAACAAAGCGACATCTGCATCTCTCACTATCTTAGCTGGTTCTTAAAAAGTGAACTAAAATGCACTCGACTGCTAAACACTGAGACTGATCTAAACACTTATAATAAAAAGGTAAATAAAGTTCAGGACAATACATTTTATTGCGTCAAGAAATACATTTATTTTATGCAGAATGCTAACATAGGTGTTGCAGTAATAGCAGTATGATAGAATAAATCTAAAAACAGACCTACAAGCAAAGCTTAATCTAGATTGGGGATCGGCAACAAGTCGATCGCAAACTACTGGTCGACCGCTGACAGGTGGCAGGTAGCTTGTGAACACCTCCCAGTGTTGCCGCCCGGTCTCCTCCTGAGCTCCGTGCACATGCGGCATAGACGCACAGGCACCGAGTCCTAGGCTGTTGAGGAAGCCCCCGCCCCTTGCATACGTGCAGCTGCAGGGTGGGGGAAAGCCTCTGGAATCACTCAGGTGGGTTCGGGCTCTTCTCCGAGCACACCCAAGCTCTTTCTCTTCCATGGTCATCCCCACTGGCCCTCCTTCCCGATTCAAGGGGCTAATACCAGGTCATGTAGGTTTTTAACTGCTCCTTCCCTGCGCCACACTGCATTTAACAAAAATTCTGTGCTCTCCACCCCAGCCCCCTGACACCTCAGCCCTCCTAATGCCCCAGCCCTCCTGACACCCACCCCCTGATGCCCTCCTAAAAATCCAGCCCTCCTGACACCCATCCCCCTGATGTCTACCTGACACCTACCCCTCCTGACACCCACCCCCCTGATGCCTTCCTGACACCCACCTCTTCTGACACCAACTCCCCTGATGCACTCCTGACACCCACCTCCTGATGCCCTCCTGACATCCACCCCCCTGATGCCCTCCTGGCACCCAGCCCTCTTGACACCCACCCCCCTGATGCCCTCCTGAGACCCACTCCCCTGATGCCCCCCTTAATTACTTATAACCCCCAAACATTATATTCTTTTCTAACACCCAGAGAATAAAATAGCAGTCGTTGCAATACTTTTCTGTTGCACCGTATTTGTGCAGCAGTCTTACAAGTGCCTTTTTTAAAAAAAAATTCACTTTTTTGAGTTAAAAAATAGGACAACAGTAACGTTAGATAATGTTATGCCGAGTAAATTGATACCCAACATGTCATGCTTCAAAATTGCGCTCATTCGTGGAATGGCGACAAACTTTGGCACTTAAAAATCTCTATTGGTGACGTTTAAAAATTTCTACAGGTTACCAGTTTTAAGTTACAGAGGAAGTCTAGTGCTAAAGTGATTGCTCTCACTCTAACAATCATGGCGAGACCTCACATGTGTGGTTTGAACACCATTTTGATATGCGGGCGCGACCTACGTATGCATTTGCTTCTGTGCGCCAGCTCGGTGCGACGGGAAGCTTTACATTTTTGGCAGAAACAACGGAAAAGGGGCGGGAGAGGGGGGCACCTCTTTCACCCCCAATAAAAGTGATCTCATGGCAAATTTGCCACAGAGAGGTAGCTATCTGTTACCATAACAATGTTATTCAATGGCAAAGTACTGCTGTATAATAATGGCGAGTGGTGAACAGGTTAAGATGGGATCAGTAGAGCAGTAATGGAAGCAATTAGCATTTCAATGTTTGACTTTCCTCTTCCTCTCAGCTCAGCACCTTCTTCTCCATTCCCTGCGAACACACACAATGTCCCCAGAGATCAGAATACTTACTGAACTCTTACTTACTGGACAGACTGCAATAGGGAGGAGGTGATGATGCCTCCCTCCTTGTTTATGTAGCATAACCAAAAACAAAAAAAAGAAAATTGCTGCTTAACATTGTAGATCATCCCCTCTGCTAACTCCAGCACTGTAAAATCCTACTAGTTCTCTGTGTTCTCCATAATAAATCCTGTCTGTACTATGTTTGCAGATCTCATTACCAGTTGAAAACTAGCTTTGAGCACTATCTGTCCTAACAAAAGTTTAAACACTTAGGCAGGCCATAGATATGTATTTTTTGTTAAATCTGCAGATTGAACAAAAAAAATGATTTGATGAGTTCCTCAGTGTCAGAATATAATGATCAGTGTTGCAGGCTATAGCTGGTGGTACTGATCAAGTAAAAAATAAATAAAAAGACAGGCTGGCTATACAGAAGTCCAGCTGTCTCTACCGCCACTCTGCCCATAGATGGACCAAAATTCAGATAGTCCTGCTGAACTGGCTAGATTTCACTCCATGTGTGGCTGGCTTTAGACACTGAGCTTGTTCAGAAATATGTGCAGTCAGCCATAACACTTCATCATAAGAAACATCTAAAAGGTAAGAAATATTGTTTAAAAAACACTTGTGTGAATGGTAACATATAATGAACATGCATCATGTTTTTTTTCTACAATTTTAATGCAAAAGCGGAAATACACTTTATGCATCAGTAACTTCTACTATAAGTTTGAGATCTTACCAAATATGTTTTAAAGCAGTTCAGAGTTTAATAAGTTGGACGTTTTTATTGCTCCAAAAATTGTCACACAACATTTTGAAAGACAAATATGATTGACTTAGTTTTAACTTAAAGGATAAGCAAAACAGATTTTTTGGTAAATGTCCTCATTCCTCCCCCCTCTCCATGGTGCTAATTTAACCACTCTCCCCCTTGCACTGTTTTACTCACAGTTCTGACACTTAGACTGTGGCAATGTTTAGCGGTGTCACATCTTCCACTTCCCACTGCAGACTTCTACATGGCCACGTGACTGATCTGTCTCTTTCACCTAATTTCTCTCCAAATTTGGTGCAAGCAGAGGGAGCAGTGCCTGAAACGTACTCTACAGGTATATAGCTAAGAGTCTGTAAACACAGGAGTGCCTAGGCCTACTCACAAACCAGGAAGTGCACTGATAATTTTCAGTATGAATTCCAGCTTAGATATTGCTTAGGCACAGTTAATATTTCTAAATGTTCCTTATGACATACCAGATCAGTTCAGTTCAGTTTCACTTTAATTTGTCTTCATGTTAGGTTCCTGAAATCTCTGATACAACAATGCTCATAGTTGATACAGCATTATGTGCTGTTCATAACATAACTGCTTTACACAGTGCTGTCAGTCTGACACTGGACACATTCTAGCAAGAAGAAGAACAATTGGAATTACCTCATCAGTGTAAATCTGTTCCTTCTTTTGCAATAAGAAAGTTTAGAAAGGAAAGGTGACTAAGGAAGCAGACCTTTTTTTCCTATTAGAAAACTTCCCTATCAGCAGTGACTGCTGGCCAACTGGTTACTGGTGTCAGTAACAGGCAGTAGGTGTTACTGAATGGGCTACATTAGAATTCAAATAGTGAAATGCTCCCATATGATGTCAATGAATTGATGACAAAACCCTCTGTATTGCAGAGGATAAGATGGAGTATATTTCTGACAGCCAAACTACTGAGAACTACTAAGAAAGTGCTGGATGAACCCGGGCATCATTTAGCCCAAAGGTTAGCCATTGGTCATAGATTGAACTTTGCAACAGACTGTAAGGACTACAAGGGCAGAAATGAAAAAATATATGCAGCAGCAGATCTTGTAATTCATCCCAAGCCTGGGGTTTGCCTGTTCTCCCTGTACCTGTGTGGGTTTCCTCTGGGCACTCCAGTTTCCTCCCACACTCCAAAGACATGCTGGTAGGCTAATTGGATGCTGTCTAAATTGGCCCTAGTATGTGTATGTATGAATGTGAGTTAGGGACCTTAGATTGTAAGCTCCTTGAGGGTGGGGACTGATGTGAATGTACAATGTATATGTAAAGCGCTGCGTAAATTGGCGGCGCTATATAAATACCTGAAATAAATAAATAAGCCAAATAAGGCTTAACTGGTGAGGCTGAAGTTCAACTTTAAGGAAAACCAGTCTGTATATTTATGGAAAGACTAAAAAATATATATTTTAAATGTAAGTTATTTAACTGCTACACAATTGCTTTTGTTTAATTCAGTAAAAGATGCAAAGACACAACAGATCCGTAAACTGTGTTTTTCCAAAGCCTATTCAGTACAAATAGAGCCTCTAATTTATTTGGGTGTGCAATGCTAAGGGAGTATTCACATTTCAGTCTGCCAGAATAAACAACTCCCAAAGCATCATTTGCTTCATTACAACAGGCAGTTTGTCAAATTAATGGAAGCATTTGCACGCTTAATATAAAATATTAATGTCTCATTTGTTCAACAATTTTTCAGAAATTAAAACTTTTAAGTTAATCATATAGCAAACCATTTTAATTAAGACACTTAAAAAATAATTAATCCAATAGGGTTGCTTTGGATTCTTGCCAGCCCTATTGGTTTAACAAATGTAGACATACTTTGTTCTGCATTCGACTTCATGAATACTAAATATGTCAGCAAAAATAAGTGTAATGCCTTACTAAATTTACCAGTTTAGGAGGGGCGTGGTTTGGAGCTGCATGGAGTAGGGTGTGCTGTGTGAGAGCTCCGCTCGATCGTAATCCATACTATTATCCTGGGGGCCTTATGTCTCCTTGCAAAACTTCCAACTGACACCCACTAGCTGCTGGACCCTAAGCCGACATGTGTTCACCGAAAAGAGTGTCTGAGGCCATTGCTAAGTTGGACAAATACCGCCATGGAGAAAGTGGTCAGGCAGAGGAAGATGGCGTCTCCCCTCCACCAGATGCTGAGGAGCTGGTCTCTGCCAAGACTGCCAGGGTAGTGGAGGCTATTTCTCTCTGCCAGTCCACTCTTATGGTGTGGATCGAGGAGGTGAAGATGGATATCTCCCTGTTCCGGCAGGATGTTCATACTCTGCGGGGGAGGATCACTGAGACGGAGCGTCGCATCAGCCATGTGGAAGACGACCTGCCGCCATTGTAGATGACCACTGAAGGACTACAACACCAGCTGAACTCCGTCATCTCTAAACAGGATGACATGGAGAACAGACTCTGTCGGTGCAACCTCCGTTTCTTGGGGCTCCCAGAGCGTGCTGAGGGGTCTGACCCCCCACTTTTCTTGAAAACCTGCTGACCAAACATATGGCAGGGATGCCTTTTCCTCCTCGTTTGTGGTGGAGCATGCCCACTGCCAAGCTGCTCAACCACAGCCCAGCGGTGCTCCACCGTGCATCTTCATTGCCAAAACTCCTTAATTACCGCAACCGTGATACAGTCTTGAGGCTTACCCGGGAGAGAGGCAATATCTCATTTGGCAGCAGTCACATAGCGGTGTTCCCGGACTTCTCCGCTTAAGTACAGAAGAAGCGGGCCTGCTACACAGAGGCTAAAAGACAGTTCAGGATTCATCACCTTACCTACTCGATGTTGTTCCTGGCAAGAATCTGAGTGATATATGATGGCAAGGTACAGATATTCGAGGATCCCGATGCAGTTTTGTCCTGGCTGGAGCATCGTGATGCTGCCGGCCCTGCTCCAGCCTAGTGCTCTGCTACTGCAGCCTCTACCAGCCTTATGATCTGGATCCTGTGTTTGGAAGTCCCACTTTCATCCTGCCATCTTGCTTCTCCCTGCTCTTTCTTGGAACTGCCCAAATGTGAGTAGGCTTTACTGTTTATGTTTGCCTTTCTCTTACCGCATTTATTCCATATGCACTTTTATGGGCGCTATCTGCTCTTTGATTTTTTTGTTGCCCCACTGACATTGTGCCGCCGAGCAACATGAGCATCGGGCAGCTCACTCTCACCCCAGTCTGGAAATTTTACTGGAAATGTACCAGCTCATACTGCTGTGCACTCTACAGCATCTGTTCGTCCCCTGGATCTTAACAATCATTACAACCCCAAGACGTATTGCTCTTCAAGCCTTGTTTCCCTGGCCAGCCCCTGTCCCCTTATATATTGGAGACAGCAGCCTGTTGCTATTGTTAAGCTGGTACAGCGTCGCTCTGGTTTGTTTGTTATTTTTTTTCTCTGCTCATGATGTACTTTTGACATGCTGTTGGCACCCTCTCC
Source organism: Glandirana rugosa (assembly GCA_018402905.1). Classification (NCBI taxonomy): domain Eukaryota; kingdom Metazoa; phylum Chordata; class Amphibia; order Anura; family Ranidae; genus Glandirana; species Glandirana rugosa. Next base: position 333,250 of record BLSH010042297.1, on the reverse strand, counting down.
TGGGGCTTTTACATTTACCACAACTCCATGAGACCAGCCTGCCTGATCTCCCTCTCCACACTCGCCATATCATTGTATGCTAATGTATACCTTAAGCCTCTGGGTGGCACTGGAGAGCCATGGGCTACTTTTGTAGTGCTATTACCATGTGCCTCAGCCTGCCGCAACACGCAGTTTATTCCCATTCACTGGAATGTCGCTTTGATTATTGCAATGTTATACTGTATGATGTCCTCTGTGGATCTGGCTGCACCCCGCTGCAACCTTTTTACAAAGCTGCCATAGCATCACTTAAGCTTGTGACCTGGAATGTCCAGGGCCTATGCACTAAACATAAATGGACTGCCCACCTTAAATCTCTCTGAGCTGATATTTTGGTTCTGGTGGAAACCCACTTGGTGGGTCAGTCACAGATGACCCTAAAAAAACCCTGAGTTGGTTGGCTTTATCAGGTTGCCAAATTGGTACAATTCCAGCTCCATGGCTTGCAGTTGGATTCACAGGGTCCTTTCTTATTTTTACATGTTATTATAAGTGGTCTAGAGATCCTCCTGCTGGAATTTTACACCCCCCCTCCATTTCAGTTTAGCTCCCTGCAACAGGGTGTGGCCTTTATGGCCCAGCACCTCAGGGTACCAGCGATATGGATGGGGGACTTTAACATGGTTATCAATCCACCACTTGATAAACTGAGCCCCTGCACCCCCTCGTCAACTTCAACCTCTACTACCAGATTTGGCAGGTTCCTTGCAGAATTCTCATTGTTAGATACATGGCGGCATAAACACCCAAATGCATTTCAGTTTTCCTGTTTTACCCCCTCCCATTCTGCTATGTCACGCATAGACCTCACACTAGTAACGCCTTCCCTACTACCGCTTCTCCAAGAGGAGGAGATTGGTGTTAGGCTATTGTCAGACCATTCCCTCCATTGGGTCTCCCTGCGAGTGCCCGCTTCCCCCACGGTCTCGATCTGGAAACTGAACCCCTTCTGGCTCTCTGTTCTATCTGGCTCAGTGGACATTCACAGAGAATGTGTGCACTTCTTCCGCACCAATGGTGGTTTGGCTCTGGTCAGGTCCATCTGGGAGGCTTTTAAACTCGACGCCCATATGGTCCTCTCCTCACGTATAAATGGACACAAGGCCTCCTCTAAACTGTTGCTTAAACAAGCTGAGGAGCACCTGTGGGAGGCCGAGCAAACTTTCCTTACTGATCCCTCCCATCCAATGCTTCTTTATTACACTTACAGACCAGACTTACCAACCAGTTACACTTTGAGAGGGGCAACCAAGTTATCTTCTTTACCAAGTAGCGTGTATATGAGCATGGTGAACGCGCGGGTAAACTACTTGCTTACATGTTATAGTGTGTGTACTCCTGCGCTTCCACTAACAAGGGAATTTGACATGTTTTTATATCTTGGCAGTTGCTCATGCTTTTTATGTAAATCCTAACATAAACCTAGATAAGCATGGGGAGTGTAGCGACCTGTAGTATAACGTATCTAAGGATACTAAACAATTCCTGTCTATATATATCACCGTGTGTAATAATCAAAGTCTGCTTGTGAAAATTATAATGTAAAGCTTAAACCATACAGTGTGATATAGTATTGTGTTGTTTCTCCTCTCCTCTACACAATATAAATATACATACATGTGCAACCAAACATTAAAGATATTGTGAATCTCAAGGCTGGATCCACAAAAACCATCATATACATTCAAGGATATTATAAATGTAATCACACTTAACCACTTCAGCCCCGGCAGGATTTCACACTTTTGGACCAGAGCACTTTTTGCGATTCGGCGCTGCATCGCTTTAACTGACAATTGCGCGGTCATGCGACATTGTACCCAAACGAAATTTGCCTCCTTTTTTTCCCCACAAATAGAGCTTTCTTTTGGTGGTATTTGATCACCACTGCGTCATTTCTGATCGCTGCTATAAACAAAAGAAGAGCAACAATTTTGCAAAAAAACCCAAATTTCTTACTTTTTGCTAAAATACAAATCCAAAAAAAATATAAAAAAACATTTTTTTCAACGGTTTTGGCCGATTTATATTCTTCCTCATATTTGTGATTAAAAAAAATCGCAATTGGCGTTTATTGATTGGTTTGCGCAAAAGTTGCTGTGTATACGGACGATGAGAATTAATTTCTGGGGTTTTTATTTTTTTTTTTACTAGTAATGGCGGCGATCTGCGATTTTTAGCGGTACTGCGATATTGGGGCGGACATGTCGGACCATTTTGACACTTTTTTGGGACCATTGGCATTTATACAGCGATCAGCGCTATAAAAATGCACTGATTACTGTGTAAATGCCATTGACAATGAAGGGGTTAACCTGGGGGGCGCTCTAAGGGTTAACTGTGTTCCCTGGGCGTGTTCTAACTGTGTTGCTGTTTGACTGGCAGGGGAAGGGGAGTGATCACGGCTTCCATGTAGAGGAAGGCTGTGATCACAGCCCTTCCCCCTCTCACAGAACGGAGATCCGTATTTACTTACACGGACCTCCGTTCTTTCACTGTGGGAGGGGGCATCGCAGGTAGCCAGCGGAGATCAAGTCTGCCGCACCCGCTCCCTGCTCCCCCCTCCGGTGGCGCGCGCTCACAGTGCATGATATCGCACCCGCCGTCATATGACGGCGGTTTGCGATATCGAGCCACCTTGTCGCCGTCAACCTGCGGTTGGCGGTCGGCAAGTGGTTAATAGCCTCTCCACTAAGTGCTCACAAATAATAATTGGTGCTCAAAATAAAATAAATTGTCCCAGTCTGTGAAATTGTCTCTCAAATATATTCAAAAGCAAAAACTTAAAGAAATAAAAAATATAAATTGATAATAAAAAATAAAAAATCAGAAATAGTGCAGATGCAAAAAAAGAGTGATCAGTGATCAATTATGACTGTGTATTGTAATGTATTCCTAGTTCCACCGCATCCAGTGACCTTATGTGCTCATCTAATTCTTCCAACTATTCCTTCTTTCCTCCACCAATTCTTGTGATAATCTTGTACTTTAAACTTCTACAGTGGTTATCCAGTGATTATCTCCACACGTGCCAGCTCTATGAGTTCTAGCCTCTTACCTGAGATGTGCTAGAGCACTAGCACATAAAGGTTTCTTTATCCTGTGGGGCTAGAGACCCACCACTAGGGGTCCTCTGCGTATCCTCCACTTCTACTCCTCCTCTGCTTCTCTATATGGCTAGGTTCCAGGTCCTGGGCGGCCTGGGTGCGCTGTCCGGCGGGGGGGGGGGCTCCCTGGGGTCTTGATCCGGCTCCCTGGTGGTCCAGTGGGGTGATCCTGAGGGTGGCTGCGCTGATAAACGTTCAGCGCAGCCCCCCCCTGTCAGAAGAGCAGCCGATCGGCTCTCCGCTGCTCAGGTCTGCAGACCTGAGCAGAGGAAAAGCCGATCAACGGCTCTTCCTATTTACACTGTGATCAGCCGTGATTGGTCACGGCTGATCACATGGTAAAAGGCTTCGGATCGAAGCCTTTTACCTCGGTCGGTAGTGCGGTGGGTCAGACTGACCCACGGCACCACCGATCGCCGCGATGCGCGCCCCCAGTCAATAGACGTCCAGTCAGGATAATGAACCCCCCGCCCGGACGTCATTTGTCAATGCGCCGGGCGGGAAGTGGTTAAATGGTCCCAGCTACTTTACCAGGCCCCTACTGCCTGAATTCAGGTTAACAGTAAACTTTCAGACTCCTTCCCTCTATCCCGTGGCACAAGACAGGGATGCTCCATCTCCCCGCTCTTTTACACCCTAGCTGTGGAACCCCTGGCTATCGCTATTAGGGCTCACCTAAACATTAGAGGTCTTTGCAGTGGTTCACTGACAGAGATCGTCAGTTTATATGCTGACGACATGCTTCTCTATTTGGCGGACACAGGTCCATCTCTACAAGCTGCTTTACAACTTTTTAAATGCTTCGGGACCTTCTCGGGTCTTCGGATCAACTGGTCCAAATATTATGTTCTACCAATTGATGTTGGGGCCCCCTCAGCTGAGCAGGCTGCTTTACCCATCATATGAACTAATCAGATCAAATATTTGGTAGTGCAGGTTTCAAGATCCCCTATGGATTATGTAGGCCTCAACCTGGCTCCCCTGTTTGGCCTTCTCAAAACTAAAACACAAACCTGGTCCCGTCTCCCATTAGGGGTCATGGGGAGTATTAGCTTAGTTAAAATGATTCTCCTCCCGAAACTCCTCTACATCTCTTGGCAGGCCCCACTGTGTACTCCGCTCCCTATGATTAAATCAATGGAGTCTATTATGAACACTTTTGTCTGGGGTTCCTCCCGCCATAAATTGTCCTGGCGAGTCCTGAAGGGCCCTATTGATCTTGGGGGTACTGCGCTACCTGACTTGCCCCTATACTACATTGCCTCCCAACTCTCTCACTTTTATTATTTTAACCATGATGATAGGGAAAGATACACCATCTTAGCTTGTTCTCAAGCTCACCCATTTCAAGTCTTATTTTGCGGTGCTTGCGAGGTGTCCCACACGGGTAACAGGGGCCTGATGCTCTCTCACCACCACAGGGTCTGGCGACTGGCCTTAAAATGTGGCAGGACCTCCCCACTTCACTCTCATACACCACTGTGGGACTCCCTGCACCTGCTTGAAATGTCTTCCATCCCTGACCGAGGGCTGTGGATTACTAGGGGAATTATATCTCTCTCACAGGTTATAGCCAACGGGGGTATCAGGACTTTCCAGAACCTAAAAGATCAAAATTCCCTTCCCAACTATATGCTCTTCCATTACCTCCAACTCCGCCATGCTCTGCACTCCCAATTTGGTGATGCTATCCCCCACCTGGAAGTACTGCCCATTGTGGATATCATCCTGGGCCAAGACCCAAAAAAGCTCACCTCCAGGTTTTATAATTATCTCTTGACACCAGGGGCTACCACTCAGGTGTATCAACTGAAATCAAGATGGGAACCAGACTTGGATGACATTGCAGATGATGGTTGGGAGGAGGCACTTTCCCCCTTGCAGATAGGTGTCCCCCAGACTTTTGGACCATCTCACCCACCTTTATATCTTGCACAAATCTTACATCATGCCTCACCGCATCCTCAAATATAATCCAAACTATAGCCCCTTGTGCCCACGATGTGATGACCCTGCAAGTACTTTCTTTCACCTCATATGGTCATGCCCCTCCATCCAGGGATCCTGGTCACAAATTGTCAAATTTCTGCATGATCTTATGGGCTCTCCCCTAACCCTCTGCCCTTGCCAGTGCATACTCTCTCTACCTGACAAAGAAAAAATGACCTTCTTACAGGAAATGTTTCTCGCCAGAATGTAGATAGCCAGAATCACCCCCCACCTTGCAACAGTGGATCAGGGCTGTAAATGTAGTCCTCCCACACAAAAAGGTACTCTATGTGCACCGGGGCTGCCTCAATAAGTATTACAAGATATGGGACAGGTGGCTGGATGACTCCTCCACCTGTGATGAGGTGCATGACTCTTGATACACCTTATTGTCTTGAATATCACATTGTTGTACCTCTAATGTACATAGATATCCTTGCATAATCACCAGTGATGTAATCGTTAATTGAACCTTCTCCTACAGTATGTACAACGCTCATGTCAAAAGTCTGTATCCTCACTTTTTACCTGTATACCTCCTTTGTTGTTTTATTACGCTCAATAAAACATTTTCTTATTATTACATTTGTCAGTTTGTCAAAAGGTAAAATATTTCTATATTTCTTAACCACCTCCCATCCGCACCATAGCCGAATGACGGCTACAGCGCGTCTCTAAAATGCCGGGAGGATGTCTATAGACGTCCTCCCATTTGGCTTGTGCTGGGCACACTGCGGGAGCGTGCCCGCGGTTCGGGCGGACCCGATGTCCGCCGGAGACCCGCGATCTCCTTACAGAGAGGAGGAACAGGGAACCGCCGAAGTAAACACGGCGGTTCCCCATTCTGTGAGAGGGGACATGACAGATCTACTGATCCCTGTCACTGGGATCAGTTAGATCTGTCATGCCCCTGTCAACCCCACCCCCCACAGTTAGAACACACCCAGGGAACATATTTAACCCCTTCACTGCCCCCTGCAGGTTAACCCCTTCACTGCCAATGACATTTATACAGTAATCAGTGGACATTTAAATTTCTGATCGCTGTATAAATGTCATTGGTCCCAAAAAAGTGTCAAAAACGTATGACAACGTATGACATGTCCGCCCCGATATCGCAGTACCGATAAAAATCGCAGATCGCCGCCATTACCAGTAAAAAAAATAAATAAATAATAAAAACGCCATAAATCAATGTCCATAGTTTGTAGGCGCTATAACTTTTGCGCAACCCAATCATAAAAAAAATGACCATTACCGCCGCTAGACGCTAAAAATAGCCATGACGCTATAGCCCCGCCTGTACAGTATGCAACAGTATGCAAAAACTGTGAAAAAACCCTGGTTACTGTAAATATGTCGCTAGTCTTTAAATTTACAGGTGACTAATGACATATTTACAGTAACCGTCACTTCCCCAATTGGACGTCCCCCGTCACTTCCCCAATTTATACAAGGGACCCACACAAGATTGACACCCCCCACCCCAACTGTCCCCGTACTGTCTAGATTGACTAGGGTCACTGTCCCTAGTCATCT
>BLSH010042297.1:288371-312167 GCA_018402905.1 Glandirana rugosa | reverse complement strand
ATTTTCCCTATCCCCATTTATTTGTAGGGCACTTGCCCTAGTTTGAAGATGATTTTAGAACAGTTATATGGCTTCTACCGTTAATTAATACTTTTCAGACACAGTTTGAAGATGAACCACATTCATCTCCATTTTTGCATTTTTTATGTTTTTATTTTTTTAAAAATATTTAAAGTTATTTCCCTGTCCCCATTTTTTTGTAGGGCACTTGCCCTACCCTTACCCCCATTTTACTTCCTTTTGCAGCCCTCTGGGGCTTTCCAGGACTTTGCTACAGCCATTTTTGTGCCTAAAAGTTCGGGTCCCCATTGATTTCAATGGGGTTCGTTGTCCGTGCGATCGTTCGGGTTCCGTCCGGACCCGGACCCGGACTTTGTCCCGAAGTTCGGACGGACCAGCAGAACCTGAACTTCCAGGTGTTCGCTCAACTCTATCCAAAAGTCATATACCACTTGTCCCAGTTCATCCCTTAGTTTCTAAGCAGCATGGTTGGATAGGTACCCCCCCCCCCCAACCAACACTGCTAGATTGGAGACAGATTTGTGATTAACAGCTCCTGTCTCTAGCAGCAGGAATCACTACTCTGGAGACCATTGCTGCCATTCACAAAGAAGAGCATACAGCCTGCAGTACTTAACTAATACTTATTATTAGATTAGTGTTATTTGTGAATACTTTTCAATAAATACTACATTATATGGCTATTTTATTTATGGTGCCTTGTCATGGTGTATGAGCGCAAGAGCAGATTTCTGCCCGTAGTGAAGGAGAGAGACAAACAGGTGACCATACTTATCGTGACGTGGAATGATGCCTGATTAAATTTTGTGTAAAAACATTGTTCCTGCCCGATTCCTGGCAGCATGTCCTTGCAGTGAGTTTGCGCTATGGCAGTTTGGTGGAAGGTGGTTCACATAGTATTTTGCGCTGCAATTATTGTTTATAGTTCACATTAGGGTTACTTGTATATTAGCCTTCCTTACTAGCAGCTTACTATTGTTACATATATATATTTTTTAGCGCTGAATATTAATTTTTAGTTTTGTACACAGCCTACAGTGCTATGTGATCCATTGGTTGTGCTGTGTATGTGTAAAAGCAGCTGCTGATAATAAGAATAATAATATTTATTTTATATAGCGCCTTTAAAGGTGGCTTCTAAAAATGCTTTACAAGGAAAATACAAGAAATACACAGGATAGCATAACATAAGGGATTAAGGGACAATTAAGTGAAAGCTTGTTTAAAGAAAAAAGTTTTTAGATTTGATTTGAATGAGTTTAGAGAGGAGGACTGACATTCTTAGGAAGTGAATTCCATAATTTTGGAGCATAGCAGGAGAAGGCTCTGTCCCCCATTGAGTGTAGGTGAGTAGGGTGGACACACAGTAAACCAGAATTTGAGGAGCGGAGGTTACGAGGTAAGTTGAAAAAAGTTCATAGAGATGATGGGTTGCCAAGCCATGAAGAGCCTTGTAGGTGAGCAAGAGGCTCTTAAAGTCTATGCAAAACTTGACGGGTAGCTAGTGCAAGGACTTTAGGATAGGGGTAATATGATCACTTGCACTAGACCTAGTCAGGATTCTGGCTGCAGAATTTTGAACATATTGAAGCCGATTTATGATGGATTTAGGTCCCCCAGCAAGTAGATAATTGCAGTAGTCAAGTTGGGAACACAAACATATGGATCAGCTTTTCGGCTACAGTGTATGATAGCACACATCAGTACTGCTTGTTTATTTATAATATTAATTGATTAGTTATAGCTGTGGCTCTGTGTAATGTATCTGTGGCTGCTTATACTTAATACAGGGCATCAGCAGATACATTACACAGAGCTGTGGCTCTTAGTGATCTTTTACTATGATGAATGAACAAGCATCACTGCTTGTTCATTCATAATGTTGACAGAACACTAAGCTCAGAACACAGGGCTGCTGGCTATACCTCCCCCACTGGAACTCCTATATTTGGGCTTCAAAAGGGGGTAAAGCTACAACCAGCACATATATGTGTGCATTGGGGACAACAGGGCCACCAATCAGAATGAGACCAAGTGCTATATGTACTTGGTGGCCTAAGAAATATTTTTTCTTTTAATTAACAATAGTTCTTCTTTAAAAAGTTATCTATAAAAATATTTGTAATCTATAGAGCCACTGATGTGCCTATACACAATATATTTTTGTTTTCAGATTTATAAAGATGGAAATAAAAGCTTCATAGCATGGGTAAAATAGTATAGTAACTAGAGTTGAGCGAACCCGAACTGTAAAGTCCGGGTTCGTACCGAACTTTGGGGTGTCCGGGATCCGGACCCAAACCCGGACTTTTCAAAAAAAGTTTGGGTTCGGGGTTATGGTATTTTATTCCACATGTTGAATAGCTGCCAAGGGCAGCCAATCAACTAGTGTTTCACTGGTTTGCCCTTAGAAGCCATCACAGCCATGCCTACTAATGACATGGCTGTGATTGGCCAGTGCATCATGTGACCCAGCCTCTATATGGGGCTGGAGTCACCGTGCTGTATGTCATATGCTCTCAGGCTAGTTTAGGGAGAGGATGCTGCTGGCTCTGTGAGGGACAGATTGCAGATATTATATAACATCTCATCCTGCATTACTGAATGATCTGATTGTGGACTAGGTAGAGATTACTAGTACTGCTGCTTTGAGGGACAGACTGCAGACCTCATCCTGCTACACAGAACGATCTGACTGGACTAGGTAGAGTCTATTGCTTAGAGGGACAGATTATTTTTCTAAAATCATCTCCAAGTTCTATAGGGAAAGGTTCCAGCTGTTGCTTAGATGGACAGATTATTGTTCTAAAATCATCTCCAAGTTCTATAGGGAAAGGTTCCAGCTGTTGCTTTAAGGGACAGATTATTGTTTCTTGCACAAAATTAAAAAGTTCATCTACATTGCTGGTTTATAAAAAAAAAAAATTCCAAAAACTACATTTGCTGCCAGCGGTGCATTTCTTGCACAAAAATAAAAAAAATGTCTATATTGCTGGTTTAAAAAAAATATATTCTGGTGCGCATGCGCCGGAGTCCCGACAAGACGTGTTAGACGGGAGATCCGTCCCGCTCCAGCCGTCTGCCGACAGCGGTCTCACAGGACACTCGCAACCAACCCCCACTGTCTCTCCAAAGCCTCCGCCAGCCTGGGACGCCTGGATCCATGCAGGTGGATCGCTCAAAAAAAGAGATTAACCGTAAACTCCAATTCGGCCTGCAGGCCTCAGCTCCTTCCAAGATGGTGGCCGCACCAGCCCCGCAGAAAGGCACGGAGGAATCTGAATCTATCGCAGACCCTCCACCTGCGTCTCAGGTAACCTGCAGACCTCCTGCGACATCAGTGAGTAATCTACATGCCCTGGACATCTCTCCAGCCTCCACAGAATCTTTACTGAGAAGATCCATGGAGGACATGATGCAGTCTCCACCACTGCATGCTCCCCTGCCTAATAGCCCACTAGCTCTCTCTACTATTTCCTCCCCGCCATTGCACACTCCAGGGGGCCCCTCTGACATGTCAATTCTCCTCTCTAAGTTATCAGAAATGCTTGCCACAGGCCTAGCACAACAAGCAGCTCAAATCACAGCCACAATTAAGGCAGACCTTCAAAGCCTGGGCTCTAGAATGGATACCCTAGAACAAGCTGTAGACATCACAGTGGCTCGAGCGAACCAGAACACTTCATGTATACAGTCCCTCCAGGATCAGTTAGACGCTGCACTATCTAAAATTGAGGACTTGGAGAACCGACACAGAAGATACAATTTTCGCATTAGGGGGCTCCCCGAGTCTTTCAAGGACTCTCCCGGGGTGGTCAAGGCCCTCATTAAAGATCTGCCACCTGGGATTCCAGATCATAAATTGGAACTTGACAGGGCCCACAGAGCCCTCACTCCACCTCGTCAGGATGGACTACCCAGGGATATCATTGTCAAACCCCATTTTTACTCCATAAAAGAAGAAATCCTCAAGAAATATCGGGACTCAGAAAAGCTTTTCTTTCAGGACCACCCCTTCCAATTGTTTGCCGGCCTCTCGCCCACAACCATCCAGAAAAGGAGGTCCCTGAAACCCCTCCTCGAGATTCTCTCACAAAAAGAAGTTAAAGCGGTAGTAAACCCTAAAAGCTGTTTTTACCTACAGGTAAGCCTATAATAAGGCTTACCTGTAGGTAAAAAGAATATCTCCTAAACCTGCATGGTTTAGGAGATATTCGCCCTGCATGCAGCCGCTGACATTGCAGCCGCTGACATTGCGCTCTGACGATCCGGCCGAGGCGGCCGGCAACTCAGAGCTGGCTGCCAGAGCGAAGAGCTCCCGCGCGCATGCGCGGGAGTGACGTCACGCGGCTCCGGCCACTCACAGCACCGGAGCCGCGTACCCGGAAGAAAGAAGAGGACAAACATGTCAGCGTCCTTAGCGTCCTTTACTACCATTTTAAATATAAATGGGCGTTTCCATTTCGCTTAACATTCCAGCACCGGAATAAATCTTTCAGCTTCTCAAGCTTCCATGATGGCGAACACCTTCTGCTCCATTTGGGCTTTATTTCCCAGGAATTGTCCCCACCTGACGGCCTGAATCGCCCTGGATCCTCTAAAAAACCCCCACCAGGAAGCCTCCTCACACCAATTTGGAACAAACAACAAGCCAAGAGGTAATGAGACCAAATTCCTCCCAGATGAACACTTTCCCTTCATACTCTTACGAGGACTTCTCTCTCTTGAACTTTAGTTGCTACATTACTCAGAGAATTCATTACCTATTGCCCCATTTAGCGTGTGGGGTTCCCACGGTATGCTGTTCTTGTCCCTACACCCATTTTTTGCTCCCAGGACATCCGACACTCCCATGTGTCTCAAAAGCCTGTCAGCTTTTCCCGGCAGGGAACTCCTGTGATGAATTTGCTCATTCCTTAGCGGGGAATCTGCAACATCTCCTCACACCCCATGAGAATTTCTTTGTGTATTTAGGTCCCTAGGGACCAAGGCTGTCCTCAGATTAAGGCTACTAGTCTTACCCCTTAAGAATGATAGGCCTTCACCTCAGCGTACAAGTACAAGCTTAATCTGAATATTGCTGGCCCTAATAAGATGATTTCTTGATGGGTTGTTTTTTTTTTTTCCTTGTGTGTTGGTTGCAAAATCTTATCATGGTATGGGGGCCACCGGTGGGCCCTTTTGGGCGTCCCACCTGTGGCCCTCTTAGTCGGTAGGCTGGAGCGGTTTAGCTCTCCTCCCCTCCTGTTGTGAACCATGGCGAAGTACTCGTCCTGCTCTCGACGGGATAGCAATCCTCCCCGGATTGCTCTGACACAGGTTGCCCTCTCTTGAGGGTTTAGACGGGGTAAGGCAGGTCCAACCCTGTCTGTGGACCCCCTGGCATGTATTACATCCCAGGGGCTCCACCGCCTCTCCTTGATTTCTCCCCTCCTCTATCTCTTCTCTTCTCTTTTTTAATGTTACTGTATACCCTTTTTTTATTCCACTTCCAGGAGTGGAATGGGAGCACCGCACTTACCCTGGGGACATTTTCATCATCCATACTACGTGTCAAAAGACCCGCCCACGCTCTACAGTGGCTCAGGTAAGGACTTCCACAGATGATCTTCCCTTCCTTCCCTTGCACCTATGACAGCTCAGAATACTTCCCATGCCATTCTCAAAATAGCTTCTCATAACACGCAGGGGCTCAACTCCCAAATCAAAAGACATAAGGCCCTTCATTTTTACGCCAGCCTGGATGTTGTGCTCCTTCAGGAGACGCACTTTGACAAAAATTTTAACCCCTCTTACCTACATCATAAATACCCTACTTTCTTCCTTTCCAACGCAAACTCTAAAAAGAGAGGAGTAGCTGTTATCTTCTCTAGGAGAGCCAATTTTTCCCACACACAGACCTTGAGAGATCAGGATGGAAGATATATCTTGGTAAAGGGACATATAATTGGAGTTCTGTACTCCTTTATCTCCTATTATGCCCCGAAGCAGAACCAGTTCTCCTTCTTTGCCACCATGTTCCACGCACTTGGCCCCCACTTGGAAGGCAGGATAGTCTTTGGGGGTGACTCCAACACCTCATTTGATTCAATCCTATTTGAAAAAAGTAATGGGGTTCCCTCCATGAGAAGACCCCCAAACCGCAGCATTCGAATAGCCCGCCTTTTACACTCCCTGGGCCTAACAGACGCCTGGAGAGAGCAAAACCCTAATGGTAAAGACTACAAGCACTATTCGGCCCCACACAAATCACGGGCTAGAATAGATCATATTTTTATACCATCCCCTGATATCCCACTCCTAAACAAGGCATCTAACATTGACATTTCGTGGTCCAATCATTCAATGGTGGTGATCAACCTCTCAGGGACCCCCCCGGCCCACTTCTCCCCCCCTTGGAGACTGAACGAGTCCCTTCTAAATGACCCAATACAGTGCTCGCAGATAGAAGTTGAACTGCGGGATTATTTCCTCCGGAATGATGTCGGAGACATTTCCATTAGCTTCCTTTGGAACGCTCATAAATCGGTCCTGAGGGGGAAAATCATTCAATTGACAAATCAAATTAAAAAGGAACGTAAGGTGGAGATCATTAACCTTGAAACTGAGTTCAAATCTGCTAGTAAGGTACACAAGTGCAACCCCTCCGCGGCCTCCTTAGCCAAACTTGACTCAACTAAATTAGACCTAAATTTGGCCCTGACCGCATCATCCCTGAATACTTTACTTGGAGGTAGGTCATTTTTACCTCACCTGGCCACCTGGCCTCTAGATTGTCCCCAAAATACACAATACAAACCATTCCTAAAATCAAAACCTTATCAGGCCAACTTTCTCAAAACCCATCCAAAATCTTACAGACCTTCCACACCTTCTACTCTAAACTCAAAGAACATATAGGAACAGCCCAGGAATTAGACAGCTTCCTTAATAATATCTCAGTACCTAAACTGAAAGACTCCCGTAAGGCTCTCCTTGAGGCCCCTATCACAGAAGACAAAATAACTTTAGTAATTAAAGAGTCACACAATGGATCTTGCCCAGGCCCTGACAGGTTCTCGATAGGCTACTATAAAACTTTTCACAAAATTCTCTCGCCTTATCTGACCAGATTCTTTAATTCCCTCACAAAAGGTAGCCCCATAGACCCCGAATCCAATTTTGCATTCCTCTCAGTCATCCCTAAACCGGACAAAGACCCTAGTGAAGTTGCCAATTACAGACCGATTTCCTTGATCAATAACGATCTAAAAATACTGACAAAAATTCTCTCAAAAAGATTAGCGTCCTTTATTGGGACTTATATTCACAAGGACCAGGTCTGTTTTATGCCCGGCAGGCAGGGTCCAGACCAGATAAGGAGGGCAATTGACTTGATCTCCATTATGCACTCTAACTGGGCTGGTGGGCCTCCCCAAAGCTGCTATCTGCTTTCAATTGACCTACAGAAACCATTCGACACAGTCACCTGGCCTTTCCTCTTCACCATTTTTGAGAGATGGGGTTACTGCCCAAACTTCCTCAATATTCTAGCAAGCTTATACTCACTACCTAGAGCAAGGGTCAAATTCCAGGGTTTTTACTCGGCCCCATTCTTCATAGAAAGGGGCACTAGGCAGGGTTGCCCCCTATCCCCACTCCTCTTTGCCATGGCCATAGAAACCCTTGCCATAGCGATCAGGTCTCACCCCGACATCCATGGGATACGTTGCGGCCAAACTGAACATAAATGCACACTGTTGGAAGATATGTTACTGTTCGTGTCCTCCCCTTTAATATCCACACCGAATATTATCCACCTGCTACAGAAATTCGGAGGAGTATCTGGCCTACAGGTCAACCTCTCTAAAACTATGGCCCTAAATATCTCTATATCCCCTTCTTTGCTTGTACGTCTGAAGGACCACTTTTCATTCACGTGGAAAGACTCCCAACTCCCCTATTTAGGCGTTAATCTCACGGCCTCAGTAGAAAATGTATATAAAGCTAACTACCCTCCCACTTTTAAAAAACTTCAAGCAGATCTCACTCAATGGTCCCTCCTCAACCTTACCTGGCTCAGCAGGCTCAACGCTATTAAGATGACCTTGCTCCCAAGGATCCTTTACCTCTTCCGCTCTCTACCCACTCCAGTCCCGAAGGCACGTCTTGCTTCCCTAGAATCAGCCATCATCAAATTTGTTTGGGGCAGGACAGGTTCCCGTCTCTCTAGACAAATCCTTTATAGACCGACATGAAACGGAGGCCTTGGCCTCCCAAACCTTTGGTGGTACTACCAGGACGCCCAACTCGCTCTATTTTCCATAATATACTCCAGAGGGGATAAGCCGGAGTGGGTGGAGATCGAAAGACAGGCGGTCCCAAAGCACACTCTTGATTACCTGTGCTGGTGCCTTCCCAAGCTACACCCCCCATCCTCTCCCCCTCACTCCATCGCCCTATGCGATACTCTCTTCAAAACTCCTAAGATAGCTTCCAGTTGGAATCCTTTAAGTCACATATTCCACAACCCCAAATTCCCCCCAGGGGAAAACATCCTTGCCTTCCAGTGGTGGCTAAACAAAGGGCTATTCCGCATTGGTCATTTTTTCAACCCAAATGGTCCCTTAACTATGAAACATTGCATTAACAAGCTTAACATGCCTCTCACGGTGAGAGGTTTAGTTACTATCAAATATCACACTTCCTACGTTCCTTATGGTCTGCACATTCTGATCCCCTCACAGTCACTACTTATGAAAAATGGTGTTCTGCAATCAAGGATGTAAAGGGGGGGATCTCATTGATATATTCAGCTCTAGCGAAACCTACCGAAAAGTCTAAATATATGCTCGACTGGGCATTTTGTTGGGGACCCCTGGCCGGAGACGGCCTTGTCAACATGACTTTGTTAGAGATCTATTGCCGGGAGAACCTAGAGGTTGCTTGAGTTCCCCGGACCCAGCCTCTATCACAGGGTTCTTGGCTGGCACGGTTTCCCGGGCTCGGCTGGGACCGCACAGGATGGCACGTGGGCCCCTCCTCCAGGCACAGTTTGTTCCCATTTGGGGTGTCTGGACAGGGGGCACACACGGCCTCCTTTGCTTTCCTATAGGCTCTGGCGGGGCCTGGGGTGTTTGCCTACCCAGTAGATACCCATACAGGGTTAACCGCTGGGTGTTAAACTTGGTTAAGGTTGTTCTTCTCTTCTCCTTGGGCTCTCATACCCTTTTAGGGCTCTTCTGGTTACATTTCAAGGCCCAGTTTATATTTGAATATTTTTTTATTTTTTTCTTGTTCCTCCTCAATTTTCACTTGTTTTGCATACTAGGGTAGTTAAATCAGAGGGATCTCAGAGGGGAGTCCCCTGGTTTATGTGATGTCCCTCTCTCCCTCTGGATAGTCTACCTTGACGTGGCAGCTAGCCCCCTTAGGAGCCTTGAGGGTAGAGGGCTCCATCAGGAGAAAAAAAGTGTAGTTTATAGGACAATAGGCGGGCTCCCGCCTGTGCTATGCATCATTATTTCTACTGTTTTCAAAGCTGTATACCCACTTGTGAATGTAACTTATTGTTGAGATACATGTCTTGATGTTTGTTTTCCGATTACATCTGAAGATTTCTGTTATGTCATGCCTGAAAACTCAATAAAAATTTAAACATAAAAAAAAAATTCTAAAAACTACATTTGTGACCAACGGTGCATTTCTTGCACAAAAATAAAAAAACTGTGTTGGCTACCTCCTCTTCCTCCACCGCCACTTCCACCGCCTCCTCAACCTCCAACTCCACATCCACCTCCATTTTTTAGTTTTTTATGTAATTTTTGCTTAAAAATTATTGTAAGTTATTTCCCTATCCCCATTTCTTTGTAGGGCACTTGTCTGACTCTTACCCCCCTTTTCCTTCCTTTTGCAGACCTCTAGGACTTGCCAGGACTTTGTTACAGCCATCTTTGTGCCTAAAAGTTCGGATCCCCATTGATTTCAATGGGGTTCAGGGTCCGGGATAAAGTTCGGGTCAAGTTCGGTCCTGAACCCGGACTTTTTCCCGAACTTCCAGGTGTTCGATCAACTCTAATAGTAACAATTTTAAACCTGCATCTGACTGTAGCAGGAAGCCTTTGGCTAAGTAACGAAATGTACTTACCGATTTTTCATTTACATGTGCTTCATTATTTTAGTGTGATAAAGGTGATCATTATTTGCACTACTTTAATTAACCTTTATAAACCTCTAACAACCATTTGGGTAAGGCAAAGTAATTATCAGACCCTGACTGTTTTAATCACAGAGAAATTCTCTGACCTCTTCTAAGACTTACATGTAAGCTATTCACTTATTTGAAAATACATAAAAAACGTATTTCACATTTTTTTCTCTGAGGTATCTCCTTTGTATACTGTTTTCATATATAATTCTTCTTTCAGCAAGTGGTAGACAAGATGAAGAGAGCAAACAAGGTTATGCAGACCTCAATTGTGTTCTTCAATGTGATTAACAAATTTAACAGGATTTAAGGCACTGTCAAGACTATTATTACGTACCTAACACACTACAAGCTCCAGATGCTTTAACCATCTTGATTTAATCTAATTTAACCTAATCTAATCAAAACTGCCTGGGTATGTTCTGTTCATAAAATAGAAATAGAAAGTAACTCTGGCTTTCAGTCCAGAGATATGTGATCCCAAGTGTTGTATTAAAAAATGTAATTCTTCTCAGTAATTCAGCTCAGTTCAGTAATATATCAGAATGTGTTACTGAGATCAGTAATATATCAAAAGAGTAAATAAATCTAATCCACAAAATAAAAATATTACCAAGTTTCTTTTTTTTAAATAAGTCATGGAAAAAACAACAGACTAGTACAGTATATATAAAATATGAAACACTTGAATTAAAGCTGGACTCCAGGCAAACATCTACATATACAGATGAAACACATTTATTGAAACTGTTTTACGGTGCAGAGGATTTGTGTTTCTGTCATTTCACTTCCTGGATTTAAACATCCTTGCCACACAACACAGTTGGATGGATGACACTTTGGGGTTCATTTACTAAAGCTTGAAAGTGCAAAATTTGGTGCAGCTCCACACAGAAACCAATCAGCTTCAAGGTTTTATTGTCGAAGCTTGATTGAACAAGCTGAGGTTAGAAGCTGATTGGCTAGCATGCAAAGCTGCATCACTTTTTGGACTCTCCAGCTTTTGTAAATCAACCCCTATATCTGTCACTTTTTATGTTACTGCTGACTGAACTATGAAGGAGCAGCAGCAGACTGATGAGGTGGTCTCTCTACTCATTCTGCTCTCTTATAAACACATTCCTTGTCAGCACATATGTATGCCCCTCTCTCTCCCAGTCTCAGTGCTGCTGTACAGGGGATAACAAGAGACTATTATCAAGTCAAATTTAGATTCTTATATTAGTTGCATTTAAAAATACATGTAATGAGTGATGTATTTATTTATTTTTAAATGCGCTTATGTATTTATTATATACATTTATATAGTGCAGACAATTTATGAGGCCACATTATTACATACAGGGGTCAATTGAGACAGGAATCATTTTAACCTTCAGTTCAACTTTACATATCCTTAGCTTCTGATATTTCATTGTGAATTCTGACTGCTTTACTACATTATATAGTATTATAATGAAATACTGCCCCTTAGGATCAGAGATTACCTGTTGACAGGAAAAGGGTAGACCTTTACGAATCAAGACCGATACCCCATGGGCATAATTAGAATATGGTGAATGACAGCTATGAGCAACCAAATGCTTTTTTAATGCCAGAATTTTGATTATGATGTTTCACAGTTTTATTTTTAATGAAGAGTAGGAAGAGGAAATAATTCTTTTGATCGGCTTTACCTGCAGATAAATGTTGAAGACCCATATAGGGCCAGGTTTACTATGGACCCCAAAGATTATGTGTCTACAGGCCAGGGCTCGAGTCCTGCAGGAACGGATGGGAACGTCGTCCCTGTACTTTTTCTACAGCAAGAACGACGTTCCCATTGCAGCAGCGTCCTGCAGGACTGCATACCTCAGCAATCTCCCGCTCTCCTCCACGAGCAGGAGAAGCGAGAGAGCTCTGTCTGCTCTTCCTCCTCCTCCATGTGGCCCGCCATCTCCTGCTCTGGGTTGGTGGGTCGGCAAGCCAGATCGCGGGTCCCGACCGCCATCCCCGAGTATCAGCTTGAATGAGGGAGTTGGCGCTAGAGGAAGCAGAGCTGATGCTTCCTGTATAGCGCCGGCTTCTGTCACAGGCGGAGTGATATCCAATGTACTCTGCCTGTGACAGGAGAGATACAGGAAGCATCGGCTCTGCTCTCTATGCAGCCGCATGCTTCCACCTGTCACACAGATGCTCAGACATGGCGGGTCAGGAACCTGCGATCTGTGACAGCAGTACCATCTGCCAGTATCCCCAGCAGTAGCATTACCCCCAGCAGTACCAGTACCCCCAGCAGTACCCATACCGCCAGCAGTATCATCCAGCAGTACCAGTACCCCTAGCATAACCAGTACCCCCAGAAGTACCAGCACCCTAAGTAGTACCATCCAGCAGTACCAGTACCCCCAGCAGTACCATCCAGTAGTACCAGTACCCCCAGCAGTATCATCCAGCAGTACCAGTACCCCCAGCAGTATCATCCAGCAGTACCAGTACCCCCAGCAGTACCATCCAGCAGTACCAGTACCCCCAGCAGTACCAGTACCATCCAGCAGTAGCAATACTCCCAGCAGTACCAACCAGCAGTACCAACCAGCAGTACCAGTGCCCTCAGCAGTACCAGTACCCCCAGTAGTACCAGTACCCTCAGCGGTATCATCCAGCAGTATCAGTACCCCCAGCAGTACCATCCAGCAGTACCGGTACCCCCAGCAGCACCATCCAGCAGTACCAGTACTCCCAGCAGTACCATCCAGCAGTACCATAACCCCCAGCAGTACCAGAACCCCCAGCAGTACCAGCCAGCAGTACCAGCCAGCAGTACCATCCAACAGCACCAGCCAGCAGTACCAGTATGCCCAGCAGTACCATCCAACAGTACTGATACCCCCAGCAGTACCAGACAGCAGTACCCCCAGCAGTACCAGTACCCCCAGCAGTACCATCCAGCAGTACCCCCAGCAGTACAATCCAGCAGTAACCATCCAGTTGCTCCATCCAGCAGTAACCCCAGCAGTACCATCTAGCAGTAACCATCCAGCAGCACCATCCAGCAGTACCCCCAGCAGTACCATCCAGCAGTACCATCCAGCAGCACCATCCAGCAGTACCCCCAGCAGTACCATCCAGCAGCACCATCCAGCAGTTCCCCCAGCAGTACCATCCGGCAGTACCATCCAGCAGTAACTATCCAGCAGTACCATCCAGCAGTACCCCCAGAAGTACCATCCAGCAGTACCCCGAGCAGTACCATCCAGCAGTACCCCCAGCAGTACCATCCAGCAGTACCCCCAGCAGTACCATCCAGCAGTTACCATCCAGCAGTACCCTCAGAAGTACCAGCCAGCAGTACCCCCAGCAGTACCATTCAGCAGTAACCATCCAACAGTACTGCCAGCAGTACCATCCAGCAGTAACCATCTGGCAGTAACCATCCAGCAGTACCATCCAGCTGCAGCATCCAGCAGTACCAGCCAGCAGTACCATCCGGCAGTACCAGCCAGCAGGTATATATAGCTGTGTGTGTGTATGTATATATATATATATATATATATATATATACAGTATCTAACAAAAGCGAGTACACCCCTCACATTTTTGTGAATATTTTATTATATCTTTTCATGTGACAACACTGAAGAAATTACACTTTGCTACAATGTAAAGTAGTGAGTGTACCGCTTGTATAACAGTGTAAATTTTGCTGTCCCCTAAAAAAAACTCAACACACAGCCATTAATGTCTAAACCACTGGCAACAAAAGTCCAAATTAGCCATTTTCCCTCCCGGTGTCATGTGATTCATTAGTGTTACAAGGTCTCAGGTGTGTTAAATTTGGTGTTATTGCTCTCACTCTCTCATACTGATCACTGGAAGTTCAACATGGCACCTCATGGAAAAGAACTCTCTGTTGCTCTACATAAAGATGGCCTAGGCTATAAGAAGATTGCCAAGACCCTGAAACTGAGCTGCAGCACAATGACCAAGACCATACAGTGGTTTAACAGGACAGGTTCCACTCAGAACAGGCCTAGCCATGGTCAACCAAAGAGGTTGAGTGTGCATGCTCAGCGTCATATCCAGAGGCTGTGTTTGGGAAATAGACGTATGAGTGCTGCCAGCATTGCTGCAGCGGTTGAAGGGGTGGGGGGGTCAGCCTGTCAGTTCTCAGACCATATGCCGCACACTGCATCAAATTGGTCTGCACGACTGTCATCCCAGAAGGAAGCCTCTTCTAAATATGATGCACAAGAAAGCCCTCAAACAGTTTGCTGAAGACAAGCAGACTAAGGACATGGATTACTGGAACCATGTCCTGTCGTCTGATGAGACCAAGATAAACTTATTTAGTTCAGATAGTGTCAAGCGTGTGTGGCGGCAACCAGGTGAGGAGTACATAGACAAGTATGTCTTGCCTACAGTCAAGCATGGTATTGGGAATGTCATGGTCTGGGGCTGCATGAGTGCTGCCAGCACTGGGGATCTACAGTTCATTGAGGGAACCATGAATGCCAACATGTACTGTGACACACTGAAGCAGAGCATGATCCACTCCTTTTGGAGACTGGGTCGTAGGGCAGTATTCCAACATTGTAACAACCCCAAACACACTTCCAAGACGATCACTGCCTTGCTAAAGAAGCTGAGGGTAAAGGTGATGGACTGGCTAAGCATGTCTCCAGACCTAAACCCTATTAAGCACCTGTGGGGCACCCTCAAACGGAAGGTGGAGGAGCACAAGGTCTCTAACATCCACCAGCTCTGTGATGTTATCATGGAGGAGTAGAAGAGGACGCCAGTGGCAACCTGTGAAGCTCTGGTGAACTCCATGGCCAAGAGGGTTGAGGCAGTGTTACAAAATAATGGTGGCCACACAAAATATTGACACTTTGGGCCCAATTTGGACATCTTCACTTAGAGGTGTACTCACTTTTGTTGCCAGCAGTTTAGATATTAATGTCTGCGCGTTGAGTTATTTTGAGGGGACGGGAAATTTACACTGAGGTGTACTCACTTTTGTGAGATACTGTATATATATATATATATATATATATATATATATATACAGGTGCATACACTTTTTTATTTTTGAGGTGGGGGGGTCTTGGGTGAGTTCCCACACTTTTTTCCCAGGACTTGACCCCTGCTACAGGCTCTAGTAAAAGAAGTGTAGTGTTCTGTGGCGACATATTGGCACGCCTGTGGAAGGGGAGCCAACTTTAGTCAACTCATGCTTTAGTATTATAGTATGTTATTATTTTTTATTTATACATTTAAATAAATATCCTATCTAGGGTTTAAAAGTGTGTTTAAAATTTTGGCAATGATGTAGGCACATAATCATCTTTGCATGCTGCTCTACATGGGATTCCCCTCCTATCGGTTGCAGTTTACCTCCCCCCTCCAGTTACGACTACAGTATTTACTGAACTTAGTGTGCAACTGTCATCATTGCCATTATGCCCTATGCTTATTTGTTGAATTTTAATTCAGTGTTGCAACCATCCCTGGATAGACTGAAGCCTCTATCCTCTGAATCTAAACTGTTTCGGGTTTGGTGTGAAACATATGGATATGTAGACATATGGCAATAGAAATTTCCTTTGGTGAAAATCTATTCTTGTCAATCTAAATCTTATTGTGCTCTTTCCAGGCTGGACTATGCGCTTGCCATGAAAGACCTTCTACCCTTGGTCCACTCCATTGCCTACCTCTCTCAAATGGTGTCTGATCACTGGATAGTGCAGGTAACCTTGACTTTAGGACATAGGCCCTCATTTTGGTTTTGGATACTCCACCCCGGAAATTCATGACCATATTCCTCCTGACATAGCCAATTACTGGTCCTGTAACACAGACTCTGCAGCTACAGGACATGTATGGGATGCCTTCAAGGCAGTACTGCGGGGCTCCTACGTCTCACATATTAAACACTACAGGTCTGTTGGGCGAGCCACACGCGAAGTGTTTGTAACATCTTTGAAGGCTGATCGCACCAGACAAACTGCTAATCCATGTGTTGAATCCCGGGGTGTGCTGACTGAAGTACATAGTGTTACAACTCCACATGGTTGATCTGATTAATAATCAGCAACTATACCTGTCTGCTCAGTTACACGAGCATGGGGGAAAAAATGGTAAGCTTCTTGCATATCTTGCACGCACAGATTTCCCGGACAGTTCGATTCCTGAAATTCAGCTGCCAGATGGGTCAGTCTCATCAAATCCTCTGGATATTAACCAAACATTTGTATATTTTTATGGTCAACTCTATTAGGAAAGGATAACTCCTTTAGAAACCACCTTTGCATGGATTTTTTTTAACCTCTTTAACTTTTCTCAAACTCATTGACTCTTAGCAACTACATTTAGACAAACCCCTGATGGTAGAGGAGGTAGTTGCTGCCATTTGCTCTTTACCTGCAAATAAGACCCCAGGATTGGATGGCCTCCCCTCTGAATGGTATCAGACTTATACAGAGGAACTAACCCCCAGACCCCTTAAGAGTTTCTGTACATCCTTAGAAGAAGGAATGCTTCCTGATTCTATAAATGAAGGCTTACACCTAAGCCTGATAAGGATAAGTTATTGCGTGGGTCCTACTGTCCCATTTCTCTTTTGAACATACAGTCTGACCAATCAGGAGTTATGCCTGAAAAGAGCATTTTTTACAATATTTGCAGGTTATATCTGCATATTCATAAAGCAGCACCTACAAAACATAGTGGACTAGTACTTTCATTAGACGTGTTGAAAGCATTTGACACTGTTCATTGGTCTTTTTTGTGGGAAACTATGTCACAGATGGACTATGGTTCGTGCTATGTTCAATGGATTTGCCTATTATACACTGACCCAAGGGCCAGAGTGCGCATTAATAAGAATGTCTCCCTGTCGCTTTCCTTGCAGAAGGGTGCTAGGCAAGGATGCTTCCTCTCTCAACTTCTGTTCACACTAGCAATTGAGCCAGTCAGAAAGACAGGCTCTCAATGATATGAAAAGTTCTTTAGAAGCCTTTATTTACAAAATACATTGCCAGGGTTTCATATACACCTCTCACTTCAGTTTTATTTATCTCTTAGTGACAATTGATGGGGTTACTCCCAAACAGAATACGCAGTACTCCTGATACGATTCTCTGTTTATGCAATGCAGTTTCTGAGAGTGAGCAGAAATTTGCTGGCAATTAACCTAAGCATTTGGTTGTTGTAAAACGCATAAACAAATAAGTGAACAATTCAAGGAAAACAATGTTGTTTCTAAAACTGGACTCCGGGAAAAAAGTCAAACATACAGAGGCATACATTTGAATGGAATTGCCTCTAAAAACATTTGTTCAGTCTTTCTTGTGATCTAGACACCCTGCAGACATCATAACTAAGTTGGAGGCCTTACTTTTCTTCACTGCTCAACCCTGCTAATTATGCAACATGAAACAGCAGCATACTGATGAAGTCATCTTTCTGCTCCCCCCCCCCCCCCCAATAATTTCTTCCTGCAGCCTTTAGGAGATGCTAGTTTTCATCAAAGGTTAACACAGGTCCCTTTGGGGGAGGCTTTTTTCCCCTCTGTTTCCCCCTCTTGAGCATTAGATGTTTCAAAACCAGGTGCTCCTTTGTACTTATTCAAGAACTGACCATGTGGAGAGCGCTCCCTTTGCTGCTTGCAGAGGGGTAGCAGTCTAGGACTAGAACAAGGTCCGCCCATACTATATTTTAACCAAGAATCGGCATCTTTGAAAAAAAAAAGACTTCACGGTAGATCCATCGAAAACCAATTTTGACTTCTATTAGTCCAGCACTATGACACACACATCACACATCACACTTCCCTCCTGTAAATAATACTGAACTAAGGTGGTATCTGCCTGACAGTGTTAAAAATCAAAAAATCCAAAATGCTCTTGGGATCTAAAAATTATCTGATTTAAACCCTTTTAAAATTCAGACCATATGAGAAAGCTCAGATGCGGCAGCTTTCATTTATGGTTAATGATAAAATGACTGGATATTACTAGCATGTGCCTGATTTATTAACATATACAGAGAGTTATAATAGGTACAAATGTCAGGGGTATTATGCTAGTTAGATGTGTGCTGTCATGAGGCAGAAGCTGTGGTGTATCTGGTTTACATAGCGTAGTACGAATAACATCACTGCATCTATATGCTCACCTGGTTTGCATACATTGTACCTTAATTAATGTTTTTATCACCTTCACAACTATCAAATCATTTATCGGCAATCTGTTAGCTAAAGACATCTTAACTAACCAAACTTTCATATAGCTCAGCTCGACATTGTCACAATTAGTTCCTTTGTAATGTTATGAAAAGCAATCTGCTCCCATTAAACTCTTCACAAGCTCATTAAAAAAGCATTTACAGAAGGAATGTTTGTAATACATTATTTAAAGATGCCAAAGGTACTGAGGCTTACATGCTGCAACAATGAGATGCTAATGAAGGAACAACATAACATGCTAGGAGTATTTTTTAGGGTAAAGAGCTTTTGATTTTTTTAAAGTTCATGATAATTTTATTTTATCAATTTTATTTCATGCTTATGAAGAATGCTAAGGATGTGGTTCACTTACTGTATTTTTCTTAATCCCTTAAGTTAGACAAAAAAACAACCCTCTGAATATGCTTGTTATTTTAATCACTATTCTCCTAGTTTTAATCTCAAATGCTCCGTAGCAAGATTGTCAGCTCAGAAGCCGATTGATTCATTAACAGTTAATCTCTGCCAGAGCACAGAAGTGTGGATTAACAAACATTTGTCACTAAACCCAATAAAAAAAACAAAAAAAAACAAATATAGTATTCCACACCTTCATCTGGGACATCTAAGTACAATGTAGTAGCAACATTAGATAG
Organism: Glandirana rugosa; assembly: GCA_018402905.1. Taxonomy (NCBI): domain Eukaryota; kingdom Metazoa; phylum Chordata; class Amphibia; order Anura; family Ranidae; genus Glandirana; species Glandirana rugosa. The sequence goes on along the minus strand of BLSH010042297.1, from coordinate 293,098 downwards.
CTCATGCAAAGATATTAATGTAAAAACTCCACCAATCACAGTTTTGTTTGGATGGCTACACCAGCTCTACAGGGTTATACTTTATTTAGAATGTAGCCACCTTACTCAGTGCACTTTTCTGATAGATTACAATTGAAAGTACCAATGCATTCAGCACAAGCATTTAAAAGCACTGAAAATCTCTCATTCATTACAGCACCACCTATGCAGAACCACCACACTATGATGCTTTATAGCCCTGTGGGATGTACCAACATGAATGAATACTAATGTGTATGCATCTACATTGGCTTATGCAGATGCATTGAATAATGGTAGTTGTAGTATAAGCAGAGCAGTCCATATTTTATGTGTAATACGCATGTCTCAAAAACAGAATTTCAGTAAAAGCACTTCTGTGAGGAGTGTGGTGTGAACAGAATCATGTTGCTGTATTTAAAAATTGTATGCTGAATATTTTAGTACTACATTTAAAAATGCATTAAATATATTTAGCAAAGTAAAGCTTTCCTAAAAGAAAAATTGAAAAATGGTGTCATTACCGATTTTGTTCTGAAAATGCTAACACCCAGCAGATATGCTAACTGTCCATGGTTTTAATACTTTCTAGGTGACTACCTTAGAACAATTATGCAAATCAGAGCAGTCTGAGTTAGGTTTAAAAGGCTTACCTGCATGCTTGTTCTGGGTCAGTGCTTCAAAGTACTGAAGCAAGAGGGTAAGACAAACAGCTAGGCTACTAGGAATAAGAAATGACAGCCCCTTTATTTGTGTCAGTAACAGTGCACTCATTAACCACCTCCTGCCCCTAGGATGTACCCATACATTCTTAGATCTCCGTCGTTATACCAGGGTGATGGCTGCAGCTACAGTCATGACCATGTTATCTTTTTTTCAGCTGGCAAAGCTTAATAATGTAATCGTGATCTGAGAAGCTATAGAACTGCTGGATGTGGGGGTCCTCCCTTTTGCCACTTTCTGCTGCCTTCCTGGGCTCTCCCATTTCACGGAGGAGCCCAGGACTGAAGCTGGTGGTTCCATTGGCTGACCATAGAAATGAAGGAGGAATAGACATTCTCTGATCATCTCTATTGTCTATGAAACAGGTGCCTTGGTTTGATCAGATGCTTTTAAGAGCATAAAATGGCATAACATCATGTTTTATATTTTACCAAAATATTGGGTATTGTGTTTATGTGCATTAAAATGAATCAAAGTGTATTTTTTTAATAGTGTTTGAAATGTGCCTCCCACTGCGTGAGGGGTGAGACGTCAGGTGTGTTATTTTCTGTGAAAAACTTTGAAAGGCTGTCATGGATGTGGAGTATGTCAGGATCGGACATGAACAGTGAGGAGTCTAACTTCCATATTTTGGTGAAGGAACGCTCCTCAGGTAGGTTCAGGGTGAGGGCAATTGGGTGATGGTCTGATAGTGTCATTGGCTTGAATGTCGCATGAGAGAGGAGGTGTAGGTCCTTTTGGGACAAGAATAGGTAATCTAACCTGGAATATCTGTTGTGTGGGGCCGAGAAAAAAGTAAAGTCTTTGATGTTTGGATATAAGGTTCGCCACGAGTCATGGAGAGAGAGTTCTTGTAGTTGGAGCTTAATTCGGTGTAACGCTCTGCATGGGATGGAGGAAGTGTTGGAGGAGGTGTCTAGGAGGGGATAGAGAGCCACATTGAAGTCTCCCCCTAAGATCGTGAGTCCGGTTTGGAATGTTACTAGTGTCTGTGTGATGGACCTGAAGAAGCTGACCTGGGATGTGTTGGGACTGTAAATGTTCACAAGTGTAACGGGTGTACTTCCTATGCAGCCTTTGAGGAAGATATATCTCCCTTCCTTGTCTATGAGGGAGCCTATCAGGTGCCATTGGGTGTTCTGTTACCCCCTTTGTTTTGGCCTGGTTGTTGGTGGCGTGATATGCCGTTGTGAAGAATTGGTTTATAATTTTAGGAATGTGGTCGGCTCGGAAGTGCGTTTCTTGTAAAAAGATAACGTCAGCTTTTAATTTGCGCATCAGGTCAAGAACTTGGCTGCGCTTCTCGGGGACGTTAAGACTATTTGCGTTGAGAGAGATTACTTTGAGGGTGGAGAGGTTGTCCCGGGAATTGGTGGCTGGCATTGTCTCTGAGAATGGCAAATTAAAGTGGGGCTATGTTGTTTTTATAAAGGGAGGGGAAGAATGTTATTATTAGGTCGCTTTCGCGACTTGTTGTGAGGTTGGACACTTGGGGGCTGTGTAGTTTGTCCTGTGTAATGATGGGGACCTACGGAACTGGGGACTGGGGGGTGTAAAGCGGGAAGGGGGTGGGGTGGTGGGGGTATGTAAAAATAGGCGAGGTGGGTAAGAGAGGGAGAGGAGTGGTAGAGGGAGGGTGGTAAGGACTAGGGGGGTCAGGGAAGGAGCCGAAAAAAGGGGGGTGTAGTTTGGGTTGGGTCTGACCAGTAGTAGGTCGTTAGGGTGGAACCTACTATCAAGTTGTTTTTTTTTCTTCTGGTGTTGGTCGGCCAAGCCTCAGATCCGCAGTTTGAAGTAAGTGACTCGACTGAATGGAGGAGCGTTTAGCACCTAGCTCGGTACGCAACAGGCGGGAGGGCATCCCGCAGTACCCGAGGTGGCCAGAGATAGGTAAATAGCCAGGAGCTTATTGAGGAGAGTACTTGGGGAAGTGCATCGGGGTATAACTATCATTAGGCATGGGACTGTCAAATATACGATTTACTTGTTAAGCTCTTGGCTACATTGCTTTAGGTACGGGGAGATGGGCAACTACTGAACTCGAATGTAATGCTGTTGGTGAGGTTGAGAGTGCAGGAGTAGCTAGTAAATCAGACATGGGGGAGGGTGGAGGGCAAGGTATGACAATACCGACCCATGTCTAAAGGTTATTGTTGCATTCTAGTTGAGTACAATTCAGTGTATCAGATTCTTGTATGCACGGCTTTGCATGCTCAGAATTTTCTCCCAAAAGAAAAAGAGGAAAGGGGTCACGGGAAGAGCTCCTAACGTACGTCGGTGCTCTTAGCCAGTGTCTGCATAGGGCAGGCACGGGGAGGGAATATTTATCCCATGCTATGGGGTTGCATTGGCTCATGCAGACAAGCTCTGGTAGGGGGTTGAGCTTGAAATTGGGCTCTTACTACTCGGTGGTTAAGACAGCATTAAGGAAAAAGCAGAAGGAAAAAAGGGAAAAAATAACCCCTGGGGTTTAATAACATATATGTCTAAGTATGTGTGGAACCATTTGCCTCCGGGGATCGGGGTCCCAGGGGGCTGCTGGGTCCAAACAGAAATGTGTAAAATAAACTAACATAATTTCAGGGTACCTTTGTGTAAGTGAAAATCCTTTGGGACAGGTGTTGAGGTCTTCACCCGGAGGTTATTCCATGCGACCAGGTGGTGAGGCATGAATTAGGTTGGTTAGGCTTCTGAAGATGGATGATGAAGCCAAGGAGTATCTGGGCACTGTATTGTTGCCACCAATTGTGGAGAGTGGTACCTTGACTCCTCTTTGGGGCATTTAGGAAACTTCTCTTCTGGCCACGTGGGATCCGAGGAGCGACGCACCCCTGTATCTGTTAGTAAAACAAGAACAAACCGAGAAAACAGGACCCCGAAAGGGTATAAGCATAAGAATACAGTAAAGAAACAACACAAAGAGGAAAAACATTGGTCCAGGGTCTACAGTTCGCCACATACTCCTCGTCCTACCGGGAGCAAGGGAATAGTGGGGTTACCAGTCCAGGTTCTCATGGCACCTGGGGGGTGTGATGCAGTCTGCGTATAGGGTAGTGCCATCGCTTTGGGTGGTCATGGCATCGGTTTCAGGCCCCCCGTTAGGAAAATGGGTTCGTGGTTAAGTCATCTTATATTGTCATCATTCCCGGGGATATGGATGGGATGTCACATATGAAGCAACTTACCTACGTGGGCACGTATACAACAAGTGTGTACAGGTTGTCTGCAGGAGGACAGAGGGCAGCAAACTGTACCCTCAAGACGGAGCAGTTCTTTCTTTAGTCGTGGAGTGTGTGGTTGCCTTCTGTGGGTCAGTTTTTGGGAACATGTCTTGTTCACGCTGTCTCAGGAAGATAGTAGCAGCCAGGGGTAGATCGTCTGTGGTGTGGCAAGGGTCCAATCTGTAGGATCTCTAAATCGACAGTTGTACAGTACGGTTAGGCCTAGTTGGTGTCTTCCTGATGCGGGCGCCTGTGTTAAGTACCTGGTAGTGAGCCTGACGGTCGGGGGTGGCCTCTCCTACGACTCCGGTTTGTGGGACCAATGGAGTTGGGAACAGCGGCCACAGGAGCACGGTGGGGTAAGCGTGCCTGTAGCAGCGAGTCTGCTTGGTGGCTGAATGACAGGCATTATTATATGCAAACTCCGCCATAGGCAGGAGCGACACCCAATCATTCTGCACAAAGGACGTGAAACACCGAAGGTATTGCTTGGAACTTTTAATTCGAGAGAGACAGGAGACGGATGGTGGGTGTTAGATTACCCGTCTGTCTCGCCTGTTTGGTTTGAGAGCTCGTTATGGAAGCCACAAAGTGCAGGAAACACGTCTTACTAACCCACAGCGAGGACGGATACCGCCTCAAACGTATATTATTACGGACAGTAAGTCGGTGGTTCGTCTGAGCGACGATGTCCGTGCGAATGGGGTGGCACGAGGACACCGGCGACAAGGGTTGAGGTAACCAGGGTGTTTGGCCTCAGCATCC
>BLSH010042297.1:256887-270496 GCA_018402905.1 Glandirana rugosa | reverse complement strand
TGCTCAGGGACCATACCAGTTTCATTTAATCTCCACTATCTACAAACTCTTGCACAAAGCCAACCCCTTCTCAGAAAACTCTCATACATATATGCAGAAATGGTCCCATATTTTGCAGAAGCCAATCCCTCTCTCCTGTTGGAAGCAGATTTGGACATCTGTCTTCAGCACTTTCAGATGTGCGATGCAGAGAGAAAATGCTGTTAAGGTTCTGATGTTCTGGAATAGGACCCCTGAAATTTCCATACGCATGACTAGAGTTGAGCGGACACTAGGATGTTCGGGTTCGGCGGGTTCGGCCGAACTTTGCGAAAAAGTCCGGGTTCGGTTCTGAACATGACCCGAACTTGACACCGGTCAATGGGGACCCAAACTTTTGGGCACAAAAATGGCTGTAAAAAAGTCCTGGCAAGTGCTAGAGGGCTATGAATAGTGCAAAGTCCCAAATATGTCACAAAGTATATTATCAAACAAAAAAATGTCCAAAAAAAAATAGTCTCTCCAAAAATGTAGATAAAACACCCAAGTGATATTATGAACTGGATCCTTAAGAGGTGATATTTAAAAAGTCAATGAAAATTGTGAGATATAAATGTGAATCCCTCCACCTTTCAAAAGCACCTATTACTGCAACATATGGATTCCTATTTAAAGAGATCAACTGCACTTGTTAATGAGCTCCAAAGTCCCAGCAAACACACTGGAAAAGGCTCTTGGTCTATAGCTAATGATGATATTACATCCAAGGGATTTGCTTCCATGGCACCAGAAATCTTTAGAATCCTGTGATATCACTCTCAGTACATGCAGAAAAGAAGAGGGAAGCCACGTAGCGTAATATTTTATAATTGCTTTATTAAAAACAAAGTGTCCACTTGCATAGATGTCTCCTTTCCCAGTGAATGCCTGTTACGGGGAAACGCGTCAGTGGAGCATGTGTCTGTGACGTCATCCACTGGCTAGTTCACACCACTGCTGTGTCTGTGTCTGATGCTGTTCTTAAGAAGCTAATATGTAAGTGGATAATTCGTTTTTAATAAAGCAATTAGAAAGTATTACACTACGTAACTTTCCACTTCTTTTCTGCATGTACTGAGAGTGATATCACAGAATTCTAAAGATCTCTGGTGCCGTGGAAGCAAATCCCTCGGATGTAATGCCCTCACTAGCTAAAGAGCCTTTTCCAGGGACTTTGCACCATTCACTTTTGTTTTGGTATAATAAAGTTATTACAATTGAGTTGAAGACACTTGGATGTGTCTATACTTTTATTATTGGGTAACACACTAGATTAGTGCACTTTTTTTATATCTAAGTTCTTATGGTTTTTCTTGTGTTCAAACCTAAATGTCAGCCGCTTTTTTATGTGTCCTTTTTTCACGAATAATTAATTCATTGCATCATATGTTTTATATTTATACACTGATCAGTGTTAAGTATAATAAGGATAAGTGCAGGAATTTTTTATTTTTCCAAATTTTCTTATATGCTGAAAAATCTTTAATAAAAACATAATTATGAAAAAAAAAGTGCCACTGTGTTGATACAAATATATATATATATATATATATATATATATATATATCTTAGGTTTGTAAGGGCATTCAAGTCATAACCAAAGTTTAAAGCAGATCAGTCAGTAATTGTACTAGCCTATCTGAATTTGTTGCTGACATGACACAATATAGGACATCAGAATAATATGAAAAAGCCCTCATCATTACCAAGTAAGTTTTTGATTTCTAATTAAAGTGGTTGTCAACTTGTGACAACCACTTTAACCTACAGGTAAGCCTATGATAAGGCTTACCTGTAGGTGCACTGCATATCTCCTAAACCTATATGGATCAGGATATATGCAGTGTTGAAGCTGTGCCGACGTCATGTCGACACATGGGCAGTGAAGGAACGGCCTGTGTTCCATTCCTCCACTGCAACCGTGCCGTGACTGGCAGCTCCCGCGTGCATGCACGGGAGTGACGTCACGCGACTCCGGCCAGTCACAGCACCGGAGTCGCGGCCCCATAAGGAAGAGGGGCAGAAGATGGATGCGGCCAGGAGAGGGGACATCGCTGGACACCGCAGGCTTCGTTTGCAGGTAAGTGGCACATAATGGGCTACTATGCGATGCATAGTAGCCCATTATGTTTCTACTTTACAGGGGGGACATAGAGGAAGTAAACCCCATCTGGGTTTACTTCCTCTTTAAGAGACCATGCCTAGGCTGACAGGTGGAGCTCAGAAGAATTAGTTGCTGCAGGGAGAAGCAAGCATTTGCTATCTCTCTTTTCAAGACATCACTCATCAAGACTGCATTTGTTACAGTCTTGTGTTACAATTTTGGAAATGGGTTGAGTACCGAGAGCCCAGCCTGTGAGGCGATATGACCCCTAGGGCCATGTAAATGACAGACTGAACTAAGAGGAACAAGGCAAAATTACAGAGTTACTTTCTATGATGGTGTGGGCAGAAATTTGTGGACAGCACTGGTGCATGGAGAGGGTAAGTAAACATTGGGATTTTTTTATGCATGATAAAGATTAGGGGATTCTAAAAAAAATTCCCGGAATTCTTTATAAACACGCAACATGATTTTTGAGCTAAAGTGCTTGTAAACAATGACCTTGTAAAACAAACCATTCAGTTTAAAACAGAAATGAAAGGCAGCAGTACACTGAGCTTGCCAGTGAATGGCTGTGCAGCGGGGGCATGTCAGGGTAAGTTTGATCATTGGAGGAGAGCAGGCTGAGTTGTTAACATAGCTAGAGAACTGACCAGTGTGCTTTCCTGTTTGGTGTGGTCAGTTTTTAATAGTAAAGCAGAGGGACTGGCAGGAACACCAGGGAATTCACACAAAGGAAACAATGCAAAGAGAACAGGATACTTCCTCATACAAGTACATGGTACAGCAGGAACATATCAGGAATATGAAGTGTTAGGATAACAAACACTTTACTACATACATACTGTAATTGCACTAATAGTTATCGTTAATGTCTACCTGTAGTTTAGCATTAAACAAAGGATGATAGTAAGTACACAAGCAAACTGCTTACTAATCCAAAACATGACAATTCATTTATCATTAAGAATATTAATATAATATACCCTTGGAATATCATTCAGTTTAATTTTAATGACAATTGGATTACACAGCATCTTTTTAGTAGAGTTTAATTTTTTACATTTTCATATTGGCCATTCAGAATTTTTCAGTCAAATTGCAATTAACTGGAAAAAAAGGAAAAAAAAAAATATTACCACTGTGTCTGCAGTATAACAGATGCATTCAGTTGTTTAGTGTTCTTCTAAATGGAGTAAGAAGCTCTCCCATAAGATTTCTTATCCCTATAATGCTTTACAGTACAACAACTATCTATGTGCATCACTGGCAGTGAGCAAAATATATTAAACAAGAATATCAAGCCCATGCCTCATGTCACTGCTGTTCAAGCTCCCCAGTGCTGTTCTGTGTGATGTTGTCTGCAGACACTCAATATAGCTATCATGCTCCAAGGGCACATATCAGTTTGAGGATGATAGGACATTGCAATGCTAACTCCCAATGACAGAATTTAAATTAACTGGAGAAAAAAGATTCCGATCATGATTTTTTGTCTACAGACAGTAATATAAGATCTCAGAAATGCAATTGTGAACTTAAAAAAACCCAAAAACATTGGATCATGTTAGAACTGCCAGCATAAACTCCTGGGGTTATACACATGGGCATACACAATGCTGCATTCAGATCTGTAATCTATATAGATCTGAATGCAGTACTTTCCAATTACACAACTACATTTCAGTTCAAAGCCAAATTCTGCAACCACGGTCTGATTGTGATTGTACATTGCACTATATGCTGATATGCAGACAATCAATGGGATTGATTTACTGAAGGCAAATAGACTGTGTACGCACTTTGCAAATGCAATTGTGCTCTGTTAGGGAATTTGCTCCAGAGCTTAGTAAATGAGGTGAAGCTTCACTTGCAAAGAATACCCAATCACTTACAAGGAAAAAAAACAGCATTTTTCCTTGCACATGATTATAAGTCAATAGAGCTTCTTCTCATTTACAAAGCTCTGGAGCAAATTTCCTTGCAGAGTTCAACTGCACTTGCAAAGTGCACAGTCTATTTGCCTTTAGTAAATCAACCCCAATGCGCAGTCACCAGTGGCGGTGCAAGTGCAGAATGATCTTGGCCTTTAGCCCTTTTCACACTTATGCGAAACGATTTTACCACAATTTTTTGCCCCGATTTTACCACTATTTCGTATCAGTACAACTTTGGTCCGACTTTGTTGCAACTTTACCACAATAAAAACATATTACAAGGTCATACAGAAATAGTACAAAAATAGCATCTATGCGATTTGCATGAGACTTTGAGGGTTTAACATTGAAGTCTATGGACCTCAAGCTGCATCAAAGTTGGGCCAAAGTAATGCAGGGACTACTTTGAAGTCAGCACGACTTCAAAGTCATATAGATATGAATGGTACTCATTAGAAATAATGGGGAACGTCTTGTTATGCGACACTGCAGTCCCAAATCGCAGGTCAAATTGCACAAGTGTGAAAGGGGTCTTAGTCACTCTGAATGACTGAAGGCTGAAGTCATTCTGGACATATGCTGCCACAGACTACAAATTGTTGGTGTGTACATCTTACCCTGAATAAGTCATTCACACAGCAGGGTCAGAGGCAAAAAATGACCTCAGCCTTCAGTCATTCCATATGCAGTACAAACCACTTTTTACATTTCAAATAGTATACAGCCATGTGCATGGGGCCATAATTGCATAAACCATGTGTTTTTTACATGTATATAGCTGCTTTCACACTGGGGCAGTAGTAATAAATTGTTTTAGCCGCGCTTTACTGGTGTTATATCGGCGCTTTGGCACTGCTAGTGGAGCGCTTTTAACCCCCCAGAAGGGGGTAAAAAGGGGTGCTTTTGAAAGTGCTTTGAAAGCGGCGCCCATTCATTTCAATGGGCAGGGGGCGGTGGAGAAGCGGTGTATACACCGCTCACGCACCGCCCCAAAGATGCTGCTTGCAGGATTTTTTTTCCTGTCCTGCAAACGCACCGCTCCAGTGTGAAAGCACTGGCTTTCACACTGGGGCTGTAGAAGAGGCAGTATACAGGCATTTTACAGGTGCTATTTTTAGTGCAAAAATGCCTGTAAATCGCTCCAATGTGAAATGGGTCTATTTTCACATATCAGTCCTAATCTGTAAAAGCTTGTATTCTTTCATTAAATGCTTGTATACTTTAAAGTGACCCTGTTACTCTGGGGTCCAAAATAAAGTAAAGCCAACTTGTAGGTGATAATGTATAAAAAATCTTTTTGTATGTATCCTTAACCACCAAAGCAAAGCAGATCTCCAGCTGCTGCAGATATCTGGCACTTCAGGGTGTGTCAAATACGAGTTTAAGACTAGGGCCAGAGTAAAAGACTATATAGCATCACATTTTAAATGCTGGTATACTTTATTTTGTACCAAATAGTGACAGGGTTACTTTAAAGTGTTACTAAACTCACAACAGTAAAATCAGTCTGCATATTCAGTAAAGCATGCTTGGTATACTCACTCTGGAACCTAAGGGATTAATCCTCTGCATTATGTAAAAAGGCTGCTTGATCATGTCTTCTCTGATCCTCCCCTTCTTCTACTGTCCCCAATCCATCTCCTGATAAGACAGAGCCTTTGGAGTCACTCTGCACATGCCCAGTTTGGTGTGTATTGCTAAAGAGTTTTTATTTTATTTGGAGGGTGCATGTGATCGCCACAGGGCAAATCAGCACTGTCCAGACAGGTCAGACAAGGCAGGGGTCCTGCAGCCTCATAGGACGGTCAGAGTAGAATGAAAACTCCTCATATAAGCTTTACCCAGACACTGATAGAAGTCATCCTACAAGCTTTACCCAGACACTGATAGAAGTCAAAAGACTGCTATATACTGCTGATGAGAAAAGGTATGTAGCAGTTTATAGTTACTAAAATAATTGCATTTCCATGTTCTGTGCAATGTGGGAGACCAGATATAGTGAATGCAGGGTCCTGGGTTTAGTAACACTTTAAGCACTAACACTCTATCTGCTGACCTCCCTCTGAAATCACTAGCTCCCTGGCTGTTTCTTCTTTCAATAAGTTGAATTATGAGCCTGGAACAAGCAAATAGTCAGCATTTCTGATTTACATGCTTGTTCCAGGTCAGTGATGCAGAAGATACTGAAGCCACTGAACCAGCATGACAGCCAGGAACCTATTATACTCAGAAGGTCAGCAATTAAAGCCCCATACCTCCTTGTTACAGGTTTCCTTTAATGTGCGGTTAATATATGAAAGCTTAGAGACACAAAAAAGATTTGTCAGTGAGCGCAACCTATATTATTTTAAGCAATCATAAACACTTAACTACATGCTTGAGGCAGTCAGTCTCTCATACTCAATTCAAATTCACAATGCATTAACTCAGATCAGAAAAGTCTTACTTACATTTGTGCCCTTACTGTGAATGTTTCCAAATGAATCATGATTCTATAAGAAATTAAAGCATATTGCTAAACTGTAAATCTTTATAAATGTTTGATTTTCAGCTTGCCGTTTTCTTTTTCCCTCTTTTTTTTGGAACAGTTTTCTAGTATTTTATCAGATGAACATATGCTGACTGTGGAATGGCTAAAACCCTTATCAGGTTTTTATTGCCATCTGAGACCTTCTGTGTAAGATTTCCTTGTACTTTCTGTCCAAATAACCAAACCAAGTTTTCACCACAAAGAAAGTTAGGAGAATTCTGCACCGAGGAAAATTTTGCAGAATAGCTAGAAGGTCTGAATTCTTCTTAAATAGGGATGTGTGAATGGTTCGGCCCAAGCATGAGTTTGAGGTGAACAATTGCCAAACACCAGAACTTGCAAAGTGTTTGCCCCACCAAACACCCTGCAATGCACTGAGTGCTGCACAGTGCATTCTGCACCCTGATTGGGCAAATCTTTGCCCAATCAGGGTGCAGTGTAAGCTGGTTGTTAACCACTTAACAGCTGCCGGCCGTCATCTGATGGCGGCAGTCCGGCTCGATATTGCAAATCGCCGTCACCTGACGATGGCTGCAAGATCGAGCATTGTGGCCGCGGGCTCACTGTATATCGGGGGAGCAAGGGCGCAGGTAGGGTGGACTTGATGTCTGCCGGCTACCCGTGATCACTCCCCCGCAGTGACAGAATGGGATCCGTGTATATAAACACAAATCTCTGTTCTGTCGGGGGAGAAGGATTGTATGCTCCCTGTATATGGGAGCCGCGATCACTCTCCTCCCCCATTCAGCCCAGCCCCCACACAGTTAGTAACACATCCCAGGGAACACAGTTAACCCTTTGATCGCCCCCTAGTGTTAACCCCTTGCCTGCCAGTGACATTTACACAGTAATCAGTGCATTCTCATAGCACCGATCACTATATAAATGCAAATGGTCCCAAAATACAATGTCACAGTCCCGCTAAAAATCACAAATCGTCACCATTACTAGTAAAAAATAAAAAAATAAATAAATGAATTCTCATTGTTCATAAACGCGGCAACTTTTGCGCAAAACAATCAATATACGCCGATTGCAATTTTTTTTACCACAGTACACTGTAGTAAAATGTTACTGAAACTTGCCAAATCACACCTCTCTGCAACACATGAATAGGACACATAGAGAGTACCTGTGTTGATCCAGTGTGAATGAGCCCATTCAACTCTATTCCATATTATGCTGAATAGAGTCAGAGGGATATGATTTTGCAGGGAACACAGTTAACCCTTTGATCGCCCCCTAGTGTTAACCCCACTCAACCACTTTTGATGGGCGGGTCTGTATTTGATTGGAAGGTCATTGTGTGCAGCACAGGCTTGGGAAGGAAATGGGTATGATGTTAGGATGAGGGGTAGGCAATGCAGATGAGACCATGTCATGTTACAGCCTATTCAGGGGTAGTACAGAAGTGTAGTCACTACAGTAAAGAAATTTGTAATACAATATTTTTCAGGAATTTATTTGAAAGCACCCCTCTTCATATGTTAGATCTGTGTTTCTCAATTCCAGTCCGCAAGGCGCACCAACAGGTTATGTTTTCAGGATGTCCCTCAGATGAAACAGCCATTACTAAGGCAGTGAAGGGGATCAAATCACCTGTGCAAAATAATGGACAGCCTGAAAACATGACCTGTTGGTGCGCTTTGAGGACTGGAATTGAGAAACACTGTGTTAGATGAACAGACAATAATATAGGCTTTGCCTTTTGTTGATGTAGTTTTCATGATATGCCTACAGTTCTTCTTTAAGAGCAATCATTCTTGCCTATTTCACACAGCCACAGCTTTGAACATTGGGTAAAAAATTCTTCAAACTAATCAGTGAATGCTGGAAACTATAACGAAAGGAAAAAAAAAATTCAATAGCGCAAATACAGAGTGATACAATCCCAAGAAAAATCCTCATGTCTCTATAAAATAGGAGAAAAAGTCCAAATGTAGAAGGACTACTTGTTCAATGGCTGCAGCTTTCAGCAGTGTATTGGACTGCACTCATCTAAGTTCATCAATTTGTTAACAGTATAAAATAAGGGGTTAAAATGCACTCACAAAAGTAGGAGAAAACAAGCACATCATCAATCCTTGGTTGCTTGCGGAGCTTGGCAGTGAGGCAACTGGGAGGATGGCAGCTATGTTGGTCAAGGGGTCAAACCCCTTTTTTAATACTGTTAATAAATTGATACACTTAGATGGTGGTGTCTTCTGCTTTTTTGTTTGGTAACTATTAGACCCCTTTCACACTGAGGCAGTTTTCAGGCATTTTAGCACTAAAAATAGCTCCTGTAAAGCGCCTGAACACTGCCTCCCCAGCAGCCCCATTGTGAAAGCCAGAATGCTTTCACACTGGGGTGGTGCTGCTTGCAGGATGGGAAAAAAAGTCCTGCAAGCAGCATCTTTGTATACAGCACTCCTAAACTGCCCCTGCCATTGGAATGAATGACCAGCGCTTCTGAAGCACCTGAAAGTTGCTTTAGAAGTGCCACAACACAGGTGCTTTTAACCCCTTTTAAACCCCTGCTGAGGGGTTAAAAGTGTCCTGCTAGCGGCGGCAAAGCACCGCTTAAACTGCGGTAGAGTGCCACTAAAACTAGCGGTGCTTTACTGCTAGCGGACCCACCGCCCCTGTGTGAAAGGGGTCTTAAGTACAGTTATAGTTGGTATTTAGATTTCATAGTCTTCTTTCTAGTCTTGTATTGTGTTATTTATTTTTCTTTTTTTATTTTACTAAATATTTCGGTAGCAAATCTAGCCCAGCAAAGAAAAACAATGGTGACTAATACATCTATTAAATGTCTTGCTAATACTATCAGTATACAAGGATAGTCAAAAAATGGCACAGAGAAAAGAGATGATCCCTACATTTTCATTATAATCATTTCAAAGTAAATTACAGGATGGATAGTAGGAGATGTCTCCTCAATGTCTGCCAAGCACTTGCTTTTGTGTCTGATTCAGACATCAGGAAAATCTATTTTAACTTGGCAGATCACTAGGCTGTGTCAGACAGTTGTCACACAAAGATTTCCCTGTTTCTCCATCTGCTGGTTCACTAGCTTAGCATTCCATTTCAGCTTTATAGTGGAATTTCAGATTATACCAAGCTGTTTTCAAACAAAACCAAAGTACTAACATTACCACTTGGTATTATATCTGTGTTGTAAAAAAAATTAAGTTGTAGGAGATATAAAATTAACTGCACAACATGAAAACATTTGTTATTATTATCTATAACATTCAAGCCACACACATTTGTCAATCAACGTTAAATGATATAGAGGTTGCACGAAGAACAGCAATGATCAATAAGGTTTTCTGATTTTAAATGAACACAGGAGTATATTATTTACATTAACTTGAAGCATTAAAGCTGAACTTCAGGAGGATATAAAAGCCAACAATTAAGGCATCTCTGCGTGCATTAACACATCATAAGTAAAATAAAATAATATTGAACACGTCCCCATTTTTCTAGGTAAATATATTTATAAAGGTGCCATTGACATGATATTTTCACCACATGTCGGTAACAACCGAAGACAATCCTGCCCCTTGTCTGTGAAAATTAATATCAGCTGGTTCAATTCATCTGATGGCCTTTCAGAAGGTGTCTCATTACCAAGGTGTCACATAAGAAACATCTCATAATGGGTAAAAGCAAAGAGCTCTCTCAAGACCTTTGCAACCTTATTGTTGCAAAACATACTGATGGCATTGGTTACAGAAGGATTTCTAAACGTTTGAATGTTCCAATGAGCACTGTTGGGGCCATAATCTGGAAGTGGAAAGAACATAATTTCACCATGAATCGGCCATGATAAGGTGCTCCTCGCAAGATTTCTGACAGAGGAGTGAGAAAAATTATCAGAAGAGTTGTCCAAGAGCCAAGGACCACTTGTGGAGAGTTTCAGAAAGACCTAGAATTAGCAGGTACAATTGTTTCAAAGAAAACAATAAGTAATGCACTCAACCACCATGGCCTGTATGCATGTTCACCACGCAAGACTTCATTGCTGAAGAATAAGCATGTTGAAGCTCGTTTAAAGTTTCCTGCACAACATTTAGACAAGCCTTTGAAATACTGTGAGGATATAGTCTGGTCAGATGAGACTAAAATTGAACTCATTGGATGCCATCATACACACCATGTTTGGAGGTCAAATGGCACTGCACATCACCCCAAAAACACCCTCATACCAACAGTGATATATATATATATATATTTTTTTTTTTAATGTAAGCAGTGTATGTACCAAATTTGACTTTTGAGGCTGATAGGAGAGAGCATAGTGGCAGAGATGGGCTCCTCTTTCAGCTACTTCTTCTTTTACTGTCCATTCACAGGACAGTGCAAGACCTTTGTTACTTAAATGCATATAAACCGAAAACCAAAAATGTAATACAGTATAGTGCAGTTTCCTAGTCTTGGGTGTGTTGGATGCCTTTTTTTTCAGTTTCTTTCCTTTTATTTTCACTTGGTGGTTCTACAAGAAACACAATTCTTGTACTGGGGTGGCTATGACACTCCTCCATTGTACCTATGAAGAAAGCCAAGGTTGTCACCCTATGCTATTGTCCTGATATGGACTGTTGGACTGCAAGTGGGTCTTTATCTCTTCATCTCCATTACACTGAAGCAGGGCAATTGGTAGCTTACAAAAGATTGTTGGAAGGAAGATTTTTTTTCAGTGAAGGCAGTGACAAAAATGTTGTTTTTCTGGCAAGATCAATGGGTATTTTATGTATTTGCTGAAAATGTTCTAACTTGGAAAAAAATGGAAACCATCCAGCCATAACATTCAAAGACTGTAAGCTACAATATCATGATTTTTTGTTCTTGGGTTTAGTTATGCTTTAACTGCAGCAATGAAAAATCTGGTCTACTACCCTGCCAGAGCTTTACTGTGTGGTAGATCTGTGCAAATCTTTTTATCAGGTAAAACAGCTATTATATACTGTATGTATGTTGCTCTATAGCTTAACATACTTGACACTGCTTTCCTACCTATCAATTAGATGTTTTTATTTTTGGTCATGTCATATACTTTAACAAGCAATTGTAACAAGAAACAGTAATTTGTAACTCATGGCACCTAACAAATGTTTCCTGACATCAATTTAGAAAACCCAGAACAATCAAAAATGATTGCTGATTTTATATTACAGGTAATTGTATTTTGCAGAGTGCTCTTTAATAAAATATGTTGCAAAAGTAAGTTCAACACCAGGCAATATTTGTAGGATGATGGTTAGTGTATGCTAGCTTTCATTTAAATGTTATAGTTCACTAAGATTTATTTTAGAATAGCTTTCCTTACTATGGTGTCCATTTATGAAACTGTGATCAGCGGTGATCCCAAGGATCACCGCTGATCACAGTTCATTTTCGGTTTATGAAGCTGAGATAATGGGGAGAGAACACGTTCTCCGCTGATTATCTCTGCACACGGAGAACTATGATTGACTGACACAGAAATGGTCAGTTTATGAAGCTGCGATCTCCACACTTCACTGGCGATCTGGGTCAGAATTCACCCTCCCCGATTCACCAGCTCAGAGGTGGTGAACCGGGGGAGTGAAGAGGGAATCCCGGGGAAGGGACTTCCTCCTGCCTCGTTCAGACCCCCCAACACATTAGCCATGTCCCCCTGCCCTGTATATGTGTAGATATGTACATACATGTATATAATGTGTGTATATATACACTTGCAATCAGAAATATTCAACCCCTAAAGAGTTTTAAGGATTTATAAATAAAAATCTTTTCAAAGTGCAGGATTCTGCTTTGGATGGCTTCTTATTCAGTTTAGTGATACATAAAATCAAGACAGAAAATGTATGATGTAGTATTTGTGTGTAACAGTACATTTTGTTAAGATCGCCATGTCACAATTATTCAACCCCTATATAATATTGTTGTTTCTAAAGCTTTCTGACAGTTTTTATGGCCTAAAGTGGAGCTGAAACATCATTAAGCCTTTGGCAACTCTATAACGATCCTTCATTTGCTTCAGCTGTGGTGCATATATAAACCCCGACCAGGAAGGTGTTCAAGGTGAGTTGCAATCATGGGAAAGGCAAAGGAGCTTCCACAAAAGCTGAGAGAGGAGATTATTTCATCACATCTGAAGGGCCTTGGGTATAAGAAGATTTCCAAAAGATTTAACATTCCAAGAGACACCATTGGGAGCATTATAAGGAAGTTTAAAACGTATGGAACAGCTGCAAACCTGCCTGGCCGTGGAAGAAAGCTCACAATTTCATCAAGGGCCCTTAGCAACTTAGTCAGGGCAGCTAAGAAAAACCCCTGTGTGACTGCAAGACAGCTACATGATGACATGATGAAGGCTGGTACAAGTGCTTCAGTGACAACTATAAGACATGCACTGAATAATCAAGGACTTCATGGCCGGACCCCAAGACGCACTCCACTCTTGACCTCAAGGAACATCAGGAGTCGACTAGAATATGCCAGGAGGAATTTGGACAAAACTACAGAGTTCTGGGAGACAGTTCTATGGACTGATGAAACCAAACTGGAACTTTTTGGACATATGGACCAGCGGTATGTCTGGCGTGCAAAAGGTCAGGCTTATGACCAGAAGAATACCATCCCCACTGTCAAGCACGGAGGTGGATCAATAATGATGTGGGGCTGTTTTTCTGCGGCAGGAACTGGCAATCTTGATTGTGTACCTGGCATCATGGATTCCCAGAAATACCAAGTCATTTTGAAAAAGAGCGTGATGCCTTCTGTTGACAAATTAATCCTTGGTGATCATTGGCTCTTCCAGCAAGACAATGATCCCAAGCACACCTCCAAATCAACCAAAGCTTGGTTGGGGAAAAGATGCCGGAGTCTCCTGGAGTGGCCTTCTCAGTCACCATATTTAAATCCTATTGAAAATCTTTGGTGGGATTTGAAGAAGGCAGTTGCAGCACGGAAGCCACCGAAGGCACGACGTTGACGGAAGAAGTTTAGGGTGGTTTCTAAAAGTTATCCTAAATTTATACCACTGAC
>BLSH010042297.1:241259-256877 GCA_018402905.1 Glandirana rugosa | reverse complement strand
AGAATACCATCCCCACTGTCAAGCACGGAGGTGGATCAATAATGATGTGGGGCTGTTTTTCTGCGGCAGGAACTGGCAATCTTGATTGTGTACCTGGCATCATGGATTCCCAGAAATACCAAGTCATTTTGAAAAAGAGCGTGATGCCTTCTGTTGACAAATTAATCCTTGGTGATCATTGGCTCTTCCAGCAAGACAATGATCCCAAGCACACCTCCAAATCAACCAAAGCTTGGTTGGGGAAAAGATGCCGGAGTCTCCTGGAGTGGCCTTCTCAGTCACCATATTTAAATCCTATTGAAAATCTTTGGTGGGATTTGAAGAAGGCAGTTGCAGCACGGAAGCCATCAAACATCACTGAGTTAGAGGCTTTTGCACGTGAAGAATGGGCAAAGATTCCAATTGAGAGGTGTAAGAAGCTTGTCAGCACTTATCGAAAGCGCTTGTTAGAAGTTATAAAAACTAAAGGGCGCTCCACAGGGTACTGAAGCTGGGGGTTGAATAATACTGCACATGCTCATGTGTTATAAGACTTACAATTTTCATTTTAACTCCAAAGTTAAGTCAACTTCTGTTGTCAAAATAACTCAAATATGTATCAATAAATATTGTTTGTTATTTCACGAGTTTTTTTTTTCATTTATATTCATTCTCTTTCATCAACATCACTGTATTGTCTATTGAGGTGGGGGGGTTGAATATTTCTGATTGCAAGTGTATATACGTATATATAATGTATGTGTGTATATGTGCATGTATAATCTGTGTGTGTGTTTATATACACATATATAGTGTAGGGGGACTAATTATTTTATTAATGATTTGGGCGGTCTCCTCCGAGAATGTCCGTTACTGAGCAGTGATAATTTATCACTGCTTAATAAACTGACATCTCGGAGTTTCTGTGAATTTCTGGTGCCGTAATCTCGTTAGATCTCACGAGATTCCAGTATCAGGCGTTCTCTGCTGTTTGAACCGTTTGTAGATCGCTTCACTTTGCTAGAGGTGAAGTAATCTACACGGCTTCATAAACTGGCACACAGAGGAGAACAATCTCCACTGTGAATGCCGGAGAACAAAGCAGTGGATTTTTTCCACTGCTTCATAAACGGACACCTGAATCCCACGTTTTCACTTCAAATAGCTACAAGCTGCAAAACCTGCTAATAACTCATCAACTCACATTCAGGCTGTACTGTTATATATTTTTCTGCAAGAACACGTGTGGTTATTTTTTAAAATTTCCAAATGTTCTAAGCTTTACTGTCTTCCAAATACTGCTACAAAATGAGTAGGCCAAGCACATGAACTCAAATGCTGTAACTATAGAATATACTGAATTGCTAAGTAGTAATATATCACATTTAGAGGACAGTAACTGTTTTTGAGCATCTTTTTTTTTTCTTACTGACAAGACTCCCTACATTTATTGCTGTTTTACCATTTTTTTATCTGGAAGCGTGATGCTTAACTTCTCAGTCACGCAAATTTTGAAGAGAACCAGTGACAATTATACTCATGCAAGCAACTGAATATTTATTGTTAAATTATTAAAAATGTACAGGCTAACCTACAAAAGACTCATATTTATTCCTTTATTTGGCTTTGGTTCCTTTGTCAAAATCTTCACCATATAAAATTTTCACAGGATCTTTCTGACAGCAAGGTTCTGCTTAAAAAGTTATTCGTACTGCATATGAACATACGGACATGCACATGCTTATTGTCCCTATGAGTTAAGTTGATTACACCTTACTAAAACTGCAACAGAAAGGACCTGTAGCAGTTGTGTATAGTTACCAATCAGCTTCTAGTCTCATTTTGTTTAGTTAAGCTTTAAAAACAAAAGCTTGAAATATAATGGTTCCCATGCACAGCTGCTCCAGATTCTGTCTGCTGCAGTTTTAGTAAAGTGTATTCCACTGTGGCTATGCAGGTGCATAATGTACACATCTTAACTCATACAGACATACATAAATTCCCCTCTGTATAGGTTGTGAGCAGAGGTTAGGCAGTTGGCAGAGCAGTAAATGTTAAACTTCAGGTGACCTTGCACCTCTAAGTCCCAATTGGGTGAAGTGATGTAGAGTGACACAGGCTTTATGCCTTCATGTCTGAGTGCAGGAGGGAAAAGAGAGGGTTGGTAAACCTGTAGGCACAGCTCATACATTGTAACCATAATCGTATGGCAATCTGCAGCAGTTTCCTACACTAAAAACTACTACAATCCCTTTTTTTAGTTAGACTCTTAGAAACTGACATGAAACAGGCCTATCTGCTTAGTTAATGTAGTGCACACCACAAATGCCAGTTTCCTGCACTATTATAATAGTGGTGGAACCTTTGTTAATCCCCCTATAGTCTCTGACAAACCAAACAGTGGGACAAAGATACATCTTTCATAGGCAAGCCTGCACATTTACAATAAGCCTGAACATTATGATTTAGGTCTAAAGATGTTTCTTTATCTTAGCAACATACAGTAATTAGATTATCCTCATTATGGTTGGCTTTTTTCTTGTCTCCAGCTATGTCTCTGTACTGGTAATATAGATAAAATGCAGGTGTCCATAGATGTCTGAACATTTCTTCAAACACCTCAAGAACCATGAAACCCTTTTGCACTTTTGACATTAAATAGAAGGATGGTGCTTGGCCCCATCTCATTCACCAAGCCTCCCTATGTGAGACAGCCTATTATATTTCTGGATGAATAGGGAGACTTAGAAAATTGAAAAGGGCAGGGTCAAGAAGTAACTTCCTAGAATAAATCACTACTTGCTTAACATAGTGTCATGAATTTTCAGGCTCCCAGCTTCCTCTAGAACAGTATATTTCTTATATTTTAGCAACTTATTGCAAGCTGTAGTGTCTATGATAAATTTCAGGCACTGTTTTCCACATCCAGGTTAACTCTTGACAGAGTTTTATTCTTTCAACTAGTATTGATTTAACCTCCCTGGCGGTATGATTATGTCAGATTTTTGGTGCTGAATGCGGTACGATTATTTTGCATGGAAATTTGGCGTTTTATATTGTAGGCCTGTAATTCTTAGGAATAACTCACTTAAATCTGTCCAAACAAGAGTGTAGTAGACATCAAGGGTATGATAAAGTTTGAAACATGAAATCATAAATTATAATATAATAAATAACTAAAAATAATTATCAAAAATAATAACATAATAGTAATAAAATGTATTCAATAATGTAATCAAATCAAAAACACTGAAATTTGCTCAGTTGCAGAATTGTCGCTGTCGTCACTTTCACTTTCTGATGATAAATTTCCCCAAAAATCTGTATCACTCAACTCTGCAAATGATTCTTATTTACTATCGCTGTTTTCTAGCTGATCAAAAACCACTTTTGACGTAAAGGGACACTTTTTGGTTGCTGTGGACATTCTCAAGTTTCCAGGCAGAAAGAATGACATATATATTATTAAAGTGCATGCAGGGCACTGGGCAAACCACTAGAGACAAAGGGGATGTGAAATGATTTCATACAGTAATGTAATCTGTAAGATTCTAATGTACTGTATGTTTACTACAGTATGTGTTTCACTATTTGAATTTGCCACCAGACTCCGCCCCGTGCGACGCGACGCTCGCAGGGAACGGAGCCCGGCACACAGAGGCATCAGGCGGAGGACAGACACACTGACACCGCGGGAGGACATCGCTGGATCCAGGGGACAAGGTGAGTAACATTGCCTGGATCCAGCGATGCAATCCCGAGTGTGGCTCGAGGTTACCACTAATGGTACTGAAATTCCACCCCGAGCCACACTCGGGATTACCGCCAAGGAGGTTAATGGCACACAAATGTAATGTATGTAATCTCTTGTAACCCCTATAATAAACAAATAAATGTGGAGGCCTGTATTATTTTTTTATTACGTTAATGCATGTCTGTAGAACAGCCTGCTCTCAAAGCGTTAAGTTAGGTTAAGTTAAGTTAGTAGTGGGAGAAGGGGGTGTCACTATTTTGTCCAATTTTTCTATAAAGCCCGTACACACGGGCCGAATGTCGGGAGACAAAGTCCGGTTCAAAATAAAAGGGCAGACAGTCTGTATGTCAGTCTGTCTGACAGAAGCTGGCCATTTTCCTGAATCTATCAGCCATGCATGCTGGAAAACCAACATCTGACCTACTCCCGATCAGCTCTCTCAGCCAATGGCAGAGAGCGCTGATCAGAGTGTTCTGGTTGAGGGGCTATCCCCCTGTCAGCGGGGGAGATTGCTGAACTAACCTCGCATGGTTAGTACAGTGGTTCCGATCAGAGCTGTTAGGTTTATTTAATGCAACCCATGGAGTTGAATGAATTAAACGAATAGTGTGTACATGGCTTTACAGAACACCATCCACAATCTTGCACTCCTGAGCTCATTATCATTAGTCAATTCCTTGACACCACCTTACAGTGTCCAGAAACGCCTCACCACTGTTCTACTGTCCATAGATCCAGTCATAAAATGAAGTTTGACTGATAAGTCCACTATAATGTCTGAAACATACCATGAGTAGAGCTCTTGCCTACTACCCACAAATAGTCATTTTATATTCAGTGCTATCTCACTTTCATTATGTTTTATCTATACAGTACACTATCACATTGACAGACTAAAACATATTTGCCATTTCAACATTTACCAGTGACAAGACATGAGTTCACTACATAACTTTAAATCTTATATCCTGTATGACGCAGATTACTATGTCTATTAGTTTAGCCGTTCATCTGCTCTCAGGTTTACACAGGCTACAGACTCAGAAGTAAGTCAAAAAGAAAATGGCTTACATTCATTGAGGCCCTGTCACCATTAAAAAAATGCAGGTGAAAGTAGTTTTCCTTTCCATAAACAGTTTTTGTTAACTTGTATTGTGCCTCTGAACTTACAAGTAAATTTGACTAGTCAATTCTCTAACACAGCCCCCCTTCCTCCTGTCTTGTCTAATGTCTCTCTGTGCTGGCAGCACATCTGCCCCTTTGGTCACCCATATTACATAACTTTTCTCAGCTAGGGTGCTGAGGAATCCTTGGATTCTTCCAGTGACTGCTAGGAGTTCCTTGAGCAGTGAGTAATTTCTCCCTTTTATCTAAGTAACCCTTGACATAAATGAACATTTTAGCTATCTGTAAAAGGGGGGTTTGTTCTCACTGATCACCAATGTGAAGTTCAATTTTCCCATTGACCACCACGCTAACATACTGTGAACTTACGATATAGAAATTATTGGCAGGGGCTCCCTGAGTTCTGAAAGTCACTTTAAGAGTTCCTTTACATTCAAGGTGGCAGAGCCCAGCAGAATTTGTTTTTGTATGTCCATACAAGGGAGGTTTTTTACAGGTAAATAATATGCCTGTTAAATACACATATACTTTTAAGGGAAGATTGTTGTTGAATAAAAGGTCTGACTACAAGGTTTCTTTAAGGTAAGTCTGAGGTCAGTTTGAGATAATGTCAAGGTAATTTTGACAATGCATACATATTATCTTTTAGGAAGCAATACAAGCAATAATACATGGCAAAAGCAACACAAATGTATAGATAGCATTTATCTAAAAGATCTAATTAACTGCATTTCATATAAAAAAATCCTTTATGGATTGATACTGTATCCAAAGCAATATTAAAATGACCATGTGCACCTTCTTAAAACTATAGATTAATCCTGTCATGAGAAATACAAACAGCCAACACTGCTGACCTTCTGAAAATGCTGGTTAAGTGCTTCTTACTTTAAACCCTTGACTAAAACACTTAACGAGTCACTAACACAAAAAAGAGATATGTATATCAGAAATATCTGAGGAAAAGCAGAAGTCCTTGTATCTGCATACATGTCAAAAGTAAGTGACTCAAACTACTTACACCAGAGGGTCACTATCCCAACCAGACAACTAGCATTTTCAGAAAAATAGCTAGGCAAAGGCAAGACCAAATGTCTCTCTCTAGATCAGATTCAATTCAGTTATGAGAAATAGCCACATGGATAAAATTATTAAACTGCAACTTGTCAGTTCCTATACTGTCTCTAAAAGCCCAGTTAAAGTCTCACACCTTTTTATCTCTTTGCTCTTTTGATATTTTTTTATGGGAAACATTTGTCATACAAGAATACAAAAACAAAAAATTAAAGAAAAACATAATACACGGTTAGCCAGGTGGTAACTCAACACTGGCCCAGTAAGATAGTGTAACATTACTTCAAAAATACTCAACAATAAAACAAACCAAGTAGGTCATAAAAATACCCAGGTTACCAATATGGGATCATAGGAATCTAAATTAGGTCCCTAACTGCACCGGGGGACTTCATCAACAGTGCCAAGTTGTACCACTATCCACAGCACTATTATGAAAAGAAGGAAATAAGAGAGAAGAGCAAGGAAAGAAAAAGAAAAGGGGAAGGGAAAGAAGGAAAGAGCTCAGAAAATGTCCAGCCAATGTGTCATATTGCCCAAAGAGTATAAATTGAGAGGTCAACATGCATATAATGTGCCTACGGGACCAAACTTTTTCAAAGTGGCTATGTCCTAACTAATACTGGTAATTCTCTCATAGGACATAATCCAGGAAACTTTTTGCCATACTTCAGAGACAGAAACTGAGGTCTTCTTCCATTATCTCGCAATGGTTAATTTAGCCGCTAAGAAAATACCAACTGAATGGATTGAGATGTCCTCTCCAATGGTCATTTAAAAGAGCCACTCATGGGGATTGTGGAATATTGACCCCATTTACTCATCACACAAGGGCACAAGCTTTGTTCCAAAAGCCCAGAAGTCTAGGGTATTCCCACCACAGCATTGTCCCCAGTATATGACATCAAAAAAAGGTGAAACACAAGGATACAGCTTCAACAGGCGAATGCGAACCCAATACCATCTAGACATAACCTTAATATTACCTTCAATCAGTGATACATTCAGTATGCCCTTATAAGACTGGTAAAAGCAGTTATACCAAGATTCCACATCCTGATCAAAGTCTAAAACAGCTTCCCAGTCACTCATATAGGAGAATCCAATACAATATTGTGCTTGTGTATAATCCATAAAGTGACCTGCAACTCAAACATGTTTATTACCATGTGTTTGAGTTGCAACTCATATAAGAGAGTTTCAAAAAAGATTCCAGAATGAGCCTATAGATGGTGGAGATTCTGCCACTCTGACCCATGGCCTATGTACACCATTTCTCATAAGGTGTGACTCTGGGGACTTCACCAGCATTGTGCCATAATGATCATAAATAATGTAAGATTCGGTAGAAGTGAAAAGTTTCTGTTTTTTAGGACTTCTCAACAGTGTCTTAGGGTGAATGGTCCCTGATGCCTTTTATCTCTATATAGTTCTGTATCTCCAACTATTAGGATCAATGACTGCTTTTTTCTTGGATATGCCTTTCTGGAAGTGCTAATTAATAAGTATAGTGGAGATCTGACTGCCTAGTGGACTGCCCAGTCATATTTATACACACGATACAGCTGCTGTAACAGAAAATTGGATAAGAGAAAAAGCTATTTTTAAAATCAGATGAAACATTAGATAGTATATCATAAGCAAAGGCTTCTATTTACAATTTTGGAGTCGTGTAGGATCATTTACAAAGTAATGACTCAGTGTTTTTACTTTCCTTTGTAGTTTTGTAAACTTATGTTCTGGAAACTTTCACAAATGATGAAAGGCTTTCACACATCTTATGTATGCACAAAACACAACGACAGAAAACTATCTATAAAATAAAAGGACGCAACTGTATTATCCCATATAGATCCCATATACTGTATAGTGATGTAAAGACTAAGTTCACCTTTCAAGAAAAAAATAATAAATTCACACATGTTTGCAGAAAACAAATGTGTATTTATTATGTTTTACTGCAGGAGCCTGGAAAGCATTGCACCTTTGATCAGTAGATCGCGGGTGCAATGTGGTCTCCTGTAGACAAGTCCTGCAGCTTTCTGCCCATACCCTCATATGGACTGTCTGTTGAAAGCTGAACTAGGAGAGCACTCATCAGCACACTTGCAGTTCATTCAGAACTACAAGCTATCAGCTCGGTGGCTGATGGTAGTTGTAGCTCATTCATTCACAAGAATCTGTGAATGAATGACACAGCTGTGTGGGGGGAGCCCCACATAGCCGAGCTGTATTTAAATTGTGACAGTGGGTGTGAGGAGAAGATCCACACTCACTGTCACAGAAAAGGGAGATAGGGGGGATTGGCAGCAGGAGCTGGAACATGTTCCACCCTAAATATTGCAACATGTTCCAAAAGGTGAACTAAGCTTTTAAAAGGGAAAACCAGCACACATTTGTGTAAGAGAATGCCCCAACAAAACCACCATTTTGAAATTGTTGGTTTTCCCTTTTAAGCATCACTAAACATTTTTGAGCTATTGTAAGACTCAATGCATGTAAAATCTATTTTCTTCTCTTTACAGCTTGGTGTACTTCTGTCAGGATATATATGAATTCCTATTTCAGTTCCAGTATCAACATCCCTCACTACAACAATTCTCATGGCCTGAATAGAAACAGGCTGGAGGGGCACATAAGAGGTTATAAACATTTAATGATCCAATAATTGTTATATCAGAATAATCACTGTTCCTAATTAACTTCTTTTGTTGCTCATTCATCTGATATTTCTAGCGGTCTTTAACAGTTTCTAGTGACAATCGGCATTTCTTTAGGATCTCATAAAATTAAGCCTTTTAAAGTGAAGTAAAGAAGAAATGATTCCATAAATCACAGCCATTTCCTCTTTCTCTCTAATGCCGAAGTATGCTGTTTTTACAGACTGGCTTTTAGGATTCTTTTTTCTTTTCTATTTATCCTAAAATCTACTTTAGGATAAATTATTGGAAATTCTTCAAAGGTCTGTATGGTGAGAAAAAATATGTCAATAAAGGAACCTATAAATACAATGGGGTTGATTTACTAAAAAAAATAGGTTCACTTAGCCTGTTAAAGTAGTATTAATCTAAAGATCAAAGATGTAATGCTTTGCAGCTTACCATTCATTAAATTTGATGGTTGTATCAGTTTTCTTTTCTGTGGCTTTTACCACTCTATTTTCACCAGGTGATCTGGTCAGTAACACACCCCAGTATTGTTGAGACACAATTCTGGAGGAATAAGAATAGGAGGCACGAGAGACAGCAGCACTGCTAGTCTGGGGTAAGGGCAGTATTACATGTATTAACAGATTTCAAGCCACTAATAAACTGAAGCCCCACTCCAGCTCAAACTTTTTAATTAGTTACAGCAAAACATTTTTTTTTCCTTTTGCGTTAAAGGTTTTGCATGAATAAATAAAATCTGATCATTTTAATCACCCCTGCCAGTGCTAAGTGATTTATCTCATCCATGTAAACTGATACATTCTTCTGGAGAGTTTGTGCTGTGAAAAAAAAGCAAGGCTTGCTGGCTGGATTATCAGATGAAAATAGAAGACAGAAAGCCTAAAAAAGAAAATGAATACAGCCATCACATCTAACAATCGGTAAACTGCAATATAATAAATGTTTGCTTTTAGGTTTATTACTGCTTTGGACTTCGTTCACTTTAATGTGATTCATTCTTAATGTGTTTCATTTTTAAAATTTTCAGAACATGCATGTTTGTAGTGAACAAAGGTTCACTGGGCTAACTGAATGTTCTCCACCTTTAAAAAATCAACCCCACTAAATGTCAGTCAAAAAATGATAATTGCTAAATATTTAACAGACTTTTAGACTTTATCAGGAAAAAGCAAATAATTCAGGTATAAAGTATAACACCTAAAGATGCCTTCCCAGATAGTAAGGATAACTTGCCACATATTTGTC
Organism: Glandirana rugosa; assembly: GCA_018402905.1. Lineage (NCBI taxonomy): Eukaryota > Metazoa > Chordata > Amphibia > Anura > Ranidae > Glandirana > Glandirana rugosa. The sequence continues at coordinate 247,031 of BLSH010042297.1, read as the reverse complement.
TTGTTAACTTGCTTCATATTTTCACTGACAGGTTGTACACTTGCAGAGCACTTGGAGCACAAGTTCTAGTTGATACTTTTCCAATTTCCACTTTGTGGCAAATTTGTAGTGGCAAATTTGTAGCAAAAGTCTCTAGTACTAGCAAAGTTGTAGTGGTGAGTCTACAGAAAGAGCTCTGCAAGTCTACAGCATGAAAATTCAGCCACAGTGCCCCCATCCCCCCGTCCTCATGGTGAGATGTATATTGCACAACATAACTGAACTAGAACTTGCAGCAGACTTGCAGAATGTTTGCAAAGAAAGTTGATCTGGAGTCAAGCAATGTGGACTTCCTGCAATTGTGCAACAAACTTGTGAAGCCTGGCAAGTCTAGCAATAGCTTAGGAATTAATTTTCAAACTTGCAGCACATTGCTTGCTATCTGGGTTTACATACATACAACAGCCTCCAAAACCTTGTAATTATAGCAAAAGTCCCCACCATTCTGCCACATGCAAAACTCAAGCACGTGCCCACCTCTACCGGCCCCCTGTCCATTCTGATTGGCCATTAAGGCAGCTCATCAAATTGATGGGTTAATAGTAACATGTTGGTGGTGAAGTATAAGTCTAGTATTCAGAGGTATTTGCAGGCTTTTGTAAGCTACTCCTTTAGGTGCCTACATTTTATATCTGCATAATCACAAAAATATAATTCCTAACTAGCCCAGTTCTCATTATTATTATTCTTTATATCTTCATTTTTTTTCACTAACAGAGTAAACTCTACTAAATACTACTTAAACTTTACTTGTACTAAATATACTAGTACTATAATATGGCATAATTCAGCACCATCATCATTTTCTAAAAAATAGAATGTTTCCTATATTAAAAAAATACAAGCATTTAGGAGCAGATGGACAAGTACCTAATGTTTTCTTAATGTATTTAATGTATTCCTAAATGTCTCCTTAAATTATTTCTTAGTTTCTTAATGTCATGTCCTCTGCAGTTCCTTGCTACCGAGCCTGCTCTATTATTATTATTATTATTATTATACAGGATTTATATAGCGCCAACAGTTTGCACAGCACTTTACATCATGGGGGCAGACAGTACAGTGACAATACAAATCAATACAGGAAGGATCAGAGGGCCCTGCTCATTTGGCTTTACAATCTAGCAGCTCTATTCAATGTGAAAGATGTTTAAGACTCCCTGCAGGTTATTTACTATGGGCAAGTGAATTGAACCTATGACTCAAGCACCTCTGCAACATCTGTAATTGATTAGATATTTAAAGGAAACACAGGTTGATGTCCCTTGATGTTCAGAATAAATTAATCTTGCTTCCTGAAATACAGCATTAACATCATTATATTGTACCTGTAATATAGTCATTGTACACAATTCTCAATTGGCATATAAAGCACCTGTATGGGCTGCTACCATCTTGTCTAACCAAAAGTTATTAGTTCAGATGTAATTTTGGAATAATTGTTAGCATAACAATTCAAAGAACACATTGGTATGTGGTTCCTGAATGATGACTGCTAAACACACCAATATTTGTAAGACTAGTTATTTTAATTTATTAAATAAATAAGCAGGATGATATGAATATTTAATTGATTTGAGTAATTTATTATGTTTGGTTGTGCATGTTAAGTGTCCATGTAATTATAATTTTTGGCTTTACAAATGCTTGGGTAGTTTTCCTTAGTGGCACATTGCACAACTTTAGCGATAACAATAAATAATGTTTCAACGTACAAAGCCTGGAAGGTCTTTTTTATTGATGGAGGGACTAGCAGGATATTTATTTTCCATATTAATGGATGGACCTGTGCCTTTATTGCACCTTACCAAACATGTAACTAAGTGTAATTATATGTAATTATATATGTAACATTCATACTGGAAAACAATTCAGAATAAAGAAATGAAGTAAGGGCTGCTTTTAACCCCTTCAAGTAAATGAGAACGAAAAAGCAGATTAAAAGGAGGTTAGAAGGTGAAAGTTAAATTTCTTTTAGCCCCATGGCTTTTCAGTCACATCATCCAACCTTATTCTAGGAAGACAGACATATATGTTAATTGTACAACCCAAATATTCAAAGAAAATCAGAACACTATTAAAAATTTCAGATATCTAAAAAATTAGCATTATGATAGATTACTTCATGAGGTCTAATTAAATAATTTTCATAGGACGACAAGACATATAACAATATTTTGCTTGACATAAAAAAGAAAATAGAAATAAATGGCTGCCACATGTTTGTTAAAATGCGGATGTCTTATTACAAGAATTAAACTGAACCTGATAAAGGGAGAAAAATGGGATCTCAGAAACAAAGATAATAGTTCACTAAACAGCTGGTGTGTTGTTTCAGTGTAAAATTGCAATTATACTCAGGTTACTGCCATTCCTATCTAATTATATACATAATGTTGTAAAGCGTGCTGTCATTTTCCTTTAAAATTTCATGCCAAAAGAACATGAAGGAAAGGAATTAGATTAAGGGCTTTTTATAAGGTGGTAAATGATTGCTTGCTGCTTTTTACTTTCATGATTCTTTTGCAGAATTCATAAAGCACATGTGCTTGTCAGAATCGATTGCCCATAGGTCCAATTGTTTTATAAATTTCAAAGGACAAGGGAAGGAAAATGTGCAACTTCATTAAATATATCACTGTATGTGTATATAACAGAGTTATTTTGATTATACTGCCTTACACATGCAAAAATAAGACCCCTTTGTATATATGTTTAAGGCTTATTTTCATTAATCAGGTGACTGTTATGTGAAAATTAAACAAGAAGATGGTATTGGTAATAACATGGTGCCTATTTTGTATGCACAGCTTCCAGTTCATAGCGTGCTTCACCAATTAAGAGTTCACAAAAATTAGAGGAGCTAGCTGAATGTTAATTACCTATGAAAGGTAGCCACTGAGTACCTTTTAGTAAATTTGTGCCAGCATACATATTGATGATGGTTTTTGAGTGTTGACCGTACACTTACTACAACAAAACATTTTCCATCACTTTCAACCAAGACCATAAAATGTATTAAATGACTCCTGATCCAGTATGGTAATGAGACCACATAAGTCTAGATGTCAGAGGCATAATAATAACATAAATGCATATTATTAGGTCAATACTGGATGGTTAACAGAATAGATAATCAGGTGAAAGAGCAGGTTTTGAGTAATGCCTAGTACACACTATGGGGGAGATTTACTAAGACTGGAGAGTGCAAAATCTGGTTCAGCTCTGCATGGGAGCCAATCCACTTCTAACTTCAGCTTCTTCAATGAAGCTTTGACAATAAATCCTGGAAGCTGATTGGCTGCCATGCAGAGCTGCAACAGATTTTGCACCCTCCGGTGTTAGTAAATCTCCCCTATATGTTTTTTTTTATTCAAACCAGTGGGTTAAATGAAAAAAAAAACATGACAGCTCAGGTTGAAGCCACTGTACTAAGAATCCAATGCTAGTACAGCAATCTCCCCTGCTAAGATAATGTGTCTTGAGAGGGAGGTGCCCCCTGCCAGAACGCTCCGGTCAGCACTCTCAGCCATTGGTCGGTCAGCTGCTGGTTTTCCAGCATGCTCGTCCAACAGAAGCTGGCCAAATGGCTAGCTTCTGTCGGACTGGCTGCCATACACAGGGGCCGAATGTTGGATGCTTTTTATTGAACCTACTGATGTTGCCTGGCATTTGGTTCGTGTGTACTAGGCTTAACTGTAATTTTGCAGTTTATTAAACAGGTGTAAAGTTAAAAAAAGGACAAAATGGCAAAAAGCATGCATACACAGCAAGATAATATAAAACTGATTACAAAAACTGCACAAACATGGACTCTTCACAGCCATGTCTCTGTGACTCAATGTAGGTCCTCTGCTGGGTTTGTAATGTTGTCTGTGTCCCTTTTAGGAGGATTTGCTCTCACTTCTTGTCCTGGGAACCTCAGCAGATGGATTATTCCTATATAAATAATGGCTTCATAAAGAAAAATATCATGACTGTATTAGCTGCTTAATCCCTAACAGTACCTACCAATGTCCATTTAGGGAGGCTTTAATGCCAAGGAAGCAGCGCAGCTTCTGTAATATGTTACCACTGTGATAGTCTCTCAAAGCAATAGCATGATTAGAAGACCACCCTGCTGGTTCCTGATCAGAAGCAGGGTGATAAAGCCCACCTTTCTCGCTGCCACATGTTTGCATTATACTGGTGGCAAAAGGTGATGGTATAGCGCTACCCATAACAGTTTGCAAAAATCAGTAAATAAATTATAATAGATCAAAATCTTAGCTCAGTAACATTCAGTTTGCAACAGCTGTGTATATTAAAAACATAAAAAATTATAAAATTTTGTTTTATCCTTTATGCATCTTAGGGCTGTTGATCTTCTCATCATCTTTTAGCAAATTCCATCTCTTTCATCCACTGTTTAGAAATAGCTTTCTGATAGTGATAATGTGAACAGTGTGTTTAGGCATAACTGCTAGTAGTCTCCACTAGGGGTCCATGACAAGGTATCAGCACAAAAGCAGACATGGAAGACAGCTGTAACTCCATAACAGGAAATGCCTGAGCAATGACTGTTATGGCAGGATTACCAGGTATTCTTATACAGAAATCCTTGCATTAAAAACAACTTTTGAAATGATATGAAAATATGAAATTTTAGTGATTGGGTCTAAATCTATTTTAAATATTCAAACAAAGTTAATGCCGATGTTAGATTTATTGTTTCATACTTTTTAAAAAGGTCCTTGGTATACTTGCTGGCTTAAAATTACACAGTTATCTATTTAACAAAATTCAATTTAATCCATTTAATTTAAGGAGTCATCACATCTTGAACCTTTCTTTCAACTATATGCCACAGGTATATAATTTCAGAGTAAGAGAGCTATCTACTACAATGATAGCTTTCTTTTCTCCTCAATGTCTGTTATAATTCAATGACAGCCAATGCACTTCACTAAACGGCTCACCTAATGTGTCTATAGCTGGCCTTGAAACATAATGAGGCATGTCAGTGCCTGAGATCTTGAATTCACAATGGACTAGAGCCACTAAACTCTAATATATCATTTATTTTTTGAAGTACTTAGTACCACTAAAACATAGCTTGCTGGTTACGAATAGGACTCTTTTGTTGTGATCATACAGACTTCTAATCTATATTGGTTTTAGAGTGTGGGAATTTATTTTGAATAGGGGAACATATAGGTATTGACTAAATTGTTTCTGCTACTTCAGCAAATTGCTACATTAACACTTTAAGTTAAACTGTAATGTTTTTTTGTCAATTGTATTTAAAAAAAATCCTACAAAGTGGTCTTTTATATGATTTTTTGCTATGTATATTTACAAATACATATTTAGTACAGGAAGCTTTCCTTTCTATAAGAATATTCAGCAACTGTTACTTCATTTTTGATTGTTACTGACTGAAACTAAATAAAAGCTTTGTGGAAAGGGAAAATCAGGAAAGAGGAGGGAGGATATCCCTTTTTTGTTTCATGAATAATTTGGGAACAGCAGATTAAAATGCAGGATACTCCCAGCCAGGGCTAAAGTTTGTCAGTTTGTTAGTAGTTCAGTTTGTCCCGGTTTTAGTTAAAGTGACACACACAGTTTCCAGATGTTTGCAGAACAGTAGTTCAGTTTGTCCCGGTTTTAGTTAAAGTGACACACACAGTTTTGTAGACCTTTGACACACACAGTGAAATTGATTTTGGCCCTGTTTGACTTGATGATTGTTTG
>BLSH010042297.1:216238-227526 GCA_018402905.1 Glandirana rugosa | reverse complement strand
AAAAAGTTCTCCATCCTGCCAGACTGTTCCGTGTCTTGGGCTCTGTAAAGATCTTCGTAGTATCGTCTAAATACCTCTACTATCTCCTGGGGGTGTGAAGTAATTTCTCCCCCGGGGAGCCGTATCACCGGAGCAGTATTGGAGGAGGAATTGGTCCTGATCAGGGAGGCCAGTGTTCTCCCGACACTCTCTCCTTCAGCAAATGATTTAAATCTTATCGCAAGCCTCCTGTTTTCTTCCTTTTTGAGCAATACCGCTCTATAACTCTGTTGCCGATCTAATAGGGATTTATAATTATCTCTGGTTGGGTTTATAGTATACTGTTCCTCAGCTCTATCCACCTCTTCCCTGACCATCGCCTCCCATCTCTTTGATTCAGCCTTAATCCTGGCTATCTGTTGTATCAGTAAGCCACGAAGGTACGCTTTCAGTGCAACCCATGTTATTTCCACCGAAGCAGTGCCTTTATTAGTCTCCATAAATTCCTCCAACGCTTTCAAGATTCTATCGGGCTCCCCCAGCAATTCTAACCAATATGGGGCTAGTCTCCAATTCCTTTTACCCCGTTGGCCCTCCAACTCTATTGAGAACATCAAGGTCGAGTGATCCGATAGGCCTCTCGGCATATACAGAATATTATTAATCATATGTGAGGCCTGTTGATTCCCCAGGACCAGGTCAATCCTGGATAGGGTTGCATGCGCAGCCGACTGACAGGAGAATTGCCGGGCCTCAGGGTTCCGGGATCTCCAAACATACATCCACCCCGCCTCCCTCAAGAACTGAGGGAGTTTACCTTTTACTTGACTGTTTATATTAGGCTTTGCTGGGAGTCTGTCCATACCCTCGTCTATCACCGCATTAAAGTCCCCCACTATCACAGTTGGAACACTAGGGTAATCCAGTGTAAATTCCAAAACCTCGTTTAGGACATTCATGCTAAATGGCGGTGGGATGTATATGTTTGCCAGGATAATTTCTGTGTTTTCTATCAGGCAATGCAGCAAAATGTATCGACCGTACTTGTCGACTCTACTGCGCCTGCAAGAGAAAAGCACCCCATCCCTCACCATCACACTCACCCCCCTAGAATAGGAGGAATGGGTCGAGTGGAAATGAGTCTGGAACCCTTTAACCCCACCATAGGGAATAGATCCCTGCATGAAGTGTGTCTCCTGCAGGCACTGTATGTCAACCTGGTGCCTATGCAGATAAGAAAACACAGCGGATCTCTTTATCGGATTACCTAGCCCCCTAACATTCCATGATGCAATTTTAACCCCTTTACCCCCCATCTAGAGAAGGGAAAAATAAGGCCCCCAGTTCATCAGACTTTATAAGTGCCATCATTAAAGTGTAAATCAAACCAACCATAAGTGTGGAACTATTGTACAACCAATTTTTCCACATTGTAGAGCATATTTCGTGTACCCATTCACCTGTGTTTAATACTTTCAATAACAGAGAACACCCTTCCGGAAGGGCAACTGTATTTTCCCTCAATAATGTAAGATTCACGAATCCAGCTTTTCTCAAAAATCTCTTTACCCTTAGCACACCATTCTATACCACACTCCCCCGACTCAGACTTCAAACATTCATACTTGCATTCCCCCACCCACCCCAACCTATCCGGGTTACCCTTAGGGGCTTTGCTAGTGACCTACCAACCCCGATGTGAGCCATCTGCATTCTTACTCATCAACCACCCCTCCCCCTCTCTTGCTCGCACCTCAATACTGCTCACACCAATACTCCCACTTCCCTTGTGCGACGCCCCATCCCAGCCTCCCTAAAAAAAAGGAAAAAAGGAAAAAAAAAAAAGTCCCGAAGTAGAGAAAAAAAAAAGGAAGGAGAAAAAAAAAAAGGAAGGAGGGTGGTTAGAGCATTTATCAAACATTATTAGTCATCCTTGCTTTCTGTACACTGTTGTTTCTCCCATGTTTCCTTAATCTCTCAAAGGTCCTCTAGCCCTCTTGATCTTTCCGTAACTTTTCTCCATTTTCTTCCACCCATCTCTGGGCTCCCTCCGTTGAGTCAAAGAATTGTACACCTCCACCTGTAATGATCTTTAGGCGAGCAGGGTATAGTAGGGCATATTTAATCTTCAGTTGGAATAAGGCCCGTTTTACTTCCATATACTTAGCTCTTCGCCTTTGAAGTTCCGGGGAGAAATCGGGGTATATGGAGACTCTTGCCCCCTTATAGAACATATCCCCTTTTTCCCTGGCCTTTTGAAGAATAATGGACCTGTCCCTGAAATTAGACACTTTTGCCAATAACGGTCTTGGATGACCTCCTGCCGGTGGTGGACGAGACGGGACCCTATGAGCCCTCTCTATGAAATAGTGGGGGGACAGTATATTTTCCCCCGAAGTCTCTTTCAGCCACTCCTCCAAGAATCCTGTGGGGTTTAAGCCCTCGCTCTGCTCAGGGATACCTATTAATCTGATATTATCTCTTCGGAGCCTATTCTCCATATCGTCCATTTTGGAGGTGCACTTTTTCACTTTTTCCTCTAAGTCCCGAAGTATCTCCTTGGTTAGATTGTGTTCATCCTCCAAAGTGCTAACCCTCTCCTCCACCGCTGCCGTCCTCTCGTGTATCTGCTGAATATCATGGCGAATATGAGATATTTCTTCTCTGATACCTCTTGTTTGATCTGAAAGCTCACATAGAGATGTTTTACACATATTGACAGCCTGCAGGACCTCCAATAATGAAGGCCCTGTAGGAGACAATGCGGTTGAGCCGGTAGATGATTCAGGATTACCCCCTCCACAGGCGCCAGCACCACTGAGGTCAATGTCCCGATTTACAATTTGCTGGCCCTGGCTCAATCTGTCAGACCCACCGTTTTTCTGCGTCTTTGTCTGGGGCAATTGGCCTCCCCTGGCAGGTGACCCTGAAGGGGTATGGGAGAACTTTTCTAGTTTAGCTGCTGTTGCCAGGGCCACTTTTGTTTTGTCTTTAGCTGTTTTTTGTGAGCTACCCAGTTCTTGCGGGCCCACATCTTCTCCCTTTTTTTTCACCATAATAGCTACTGCCCGTTTTTTTCCAATGAATTTCCGAATAGATTCTCTTTTTTTTTTTTAAATTAGCACTGTCCCCCGGTTAGATGGCTGCCCGCCAGGGGGCGGCAAAACAAGAAGGCAATGGAGCATCCATCTGCTACCGCGTACCAAGAGAAATGCTCCGCGTCCAAGACCAGACTCAGCACTGTAACTGTTAATTCAAGTCCTATACGGCTACAAGGGGGCAAATAACACCAAAGCAATAGCGCTAACAGGTGCAGACATACGCTGACCCCCGTTTTATGTACCAGGGTAACCAGGCTTCAGGGAAGGCAAGTATGATTCAAATTATAACCTTTTTCATTGTAGGCACTCAGCGGAGGGCATATAACAGGTACAAGTGCAGGCATATAATCCAAATTACACAGACACAAGCGCTGGAGCGGTACAAGTGGGATATGCACCAGCCCAGTTACTCACGGTTCTGACGCCAGTGTAATGCCTGCTCTTCCTGTAGGCTGGAGATGGAGTCTGAAAAGTCCGGAGTACACCCGCTCAGCCCCTCTGACAGCAGCCGTGCAGCCGAGGCTTCTCCACCTCTCTCCACTTCCAGCTCAACGCTGTCCGTGGAGGGGGGGAGATACAGGACACCACCACTCCACCCGGCAGCCGCCAGCCGCCGCTCGGGGTCTCCCGCGGGGCTACACACCACTCTCAGGGTGTTCGGTCACCCCCCTGGGTGGCGTCCGACTCGGTCCGGTGGAGTCCTCCGTGATGCCGGGCTCTCAGGATGCGTGGGAGGCTGGATGTTCAGGCGCCGCGCACGCTACCACTCACTCCCTCATCCGGTCACCCTGGATAGCATCTTTAAATGAGGGAAAAGGCAGAAAAATGATTTACAAAGATAAGCAGTGAGAAATCGGGCCATCCTGGTTAATGTTGAATAGATAGCAAAGATATAAGATTAGTTTAAGACATCTACTCTTCGTTGTCCATTACTTTGAAAGCAGCACTCAAAATATTGTTCATTTAAAGTATTTTAATCTAAATCTTTATTAAATGGAAAGCTGGTTATATGGTCTTAATCTCAAATGGCTGACATAGAGCTGGCATACCTTACTTTTCTAAATAAAATGCTGATGCGATTTTTCTTTAGTGCTAGTCACCTATCTGAATGGATGGACACTTAAAGCTGGCCATACATGGACAGAAATGTAATGGGTTCAGCAGGGACCAGCCACATTTTAATCTACAGGATGGGCCATTTATATGGATACACCTTAATAAAATGGGAATGGTTGGTGATATTAACTTCCTGTTTGTGGCACATTAGTATATGTGAGGGGGAAACTTCAAGATGGGTGGTGACCATGGCAGCCATTTTGAAGTCGGCCATTTTGAATCCAACTTTTGTTTTTTCAATAGGAAAACTTATTGGGAATTTCACAAGAAAAACAATGGTGTGCTTGGTTTTAACGTAACTTTATTCTTTCATGAGTTATTTACAAGTTTCTGACCACTTATAAAATGTGTTCAATGTGCTGTCCATTGTGTTGGATTGTCAATGCAACCCTCTTCTCCCACTCTTCACACAATGATAGCAACACCGCAGGAGAAATGCTAACACAGGCTTCCAGTATCCGTAGTTTCAGGTGCTGCACATCTCGTATCTTCACAGCATAGACAATTGCCTTCAGATGACCCCAAAGATAAAAGTCTAAGGGGGTCAGATCGGGAGACCTTGGGGGCCATTCAACTGGCCCACAACGACCTATCCACTTTCCAGGAAACTGTTCATCTAGGAATGCTCGGACCTGACACCCATAATGTGGTGGCGCACCATCTTGCTGGAACTATGATGTTGGTGATAGGGAATTGCTGGCCATCAAGTCGGCTTTGGAGGAATGGCGGTAACTCCTGGAAGGAGCAGCTCACCCGGTATTAGTTTTTACTGACCATAAAAACCATAAAAAAACATATGCTGTGAAGATACGAGATGTGCAGCACCTGAAACTACGGATACTGGAAGCCTGTGCTAGCATTTCTCCTGCGGTGTTGCTATCAGTGTGTGAAGATTGGGAGAAGAGGGTTGCATTGACAATCCAACACAATGGGCAGTACATTGAACACATTTTATAAGTGGTCAGAGACTTGTAAATAACTCATGAAAGAATAAAGTTATGTTAAAACCAAGCACACCATTGTTTTTCTTGTGAAATTCCCAATAAGTTTGATGTGTCACATGACCCTCTTCCTATTGAAAAAACAAAAGTTGGATTCAAAATGGCTGACTTCAAAATGGCGGCCATGGTCACCACCCATCTTGAAAAGTTTCCCCCTCACATATACTAATGTGCCACAAACAGGAAGTTAATATCGCCAACCATTCCCATTTTATTAAGGTGTATCCATATAAATGGCCCACCCTGTATATATGGCACTGTGGTTGAAAAGAAGGAAATCTATGCATCGATTTCTGTTCATCCAGCCTGTTAGAAAACATCCACATAATCAGCACTGTAGGCTATAGCCTGCAGCACTGATCAGAGTATTCTGATGGTAGGGAAGTCTCCCCACTGTCAGAATACATAGCGACAGCGGGGAAGATTCCCCCATCCACATTGAGTGTGTGAATGGGAGAATCAAGTCAGTTTTTTTTCATTCAACCAAAACAAAAACAAAAAAACTGACTCGTCTATGGCCAGCCTTAGTCTTACAATCGCTTCAGAAAGGCAGGATAAAGAAAAATGTACTCCCTCCCTCTTATTCATCTTAGCAAGGCTGCTCAAGGGGTAAGCCAGTCATTGGGGTTGGATCTTCATAGTTAATTTCTATTGTTTTCCTTTGAGACTGTCAGCATTTATAGTGTTCCTCCTTCTCTCTGCATATTCATGATATGCACATTTCCTTGTTCTACATATGCACCATAAAAAGGAAATTCAGCATATAAGAAGGAACACACAGATTCTCACTGTCTTATTGCCAAAACTCTTTCCCGCTACTTCAGTCTGCCTGTCACAGCAGACATATACACATATGTGCATATATGTACATATACACAAAGCTAGACAGCAGCAGAGATGTCATATTCTGCCCAATCCCTGGTTGTGGGGAAATTTAACACTGTGCGAGTAACAGTATGAGACTTCTATAAGGTAGTGAAAATATAAAACTGCGCCTTGTAACCAATTCAATTTCAGCACAATGTCAGATCATTTAAGACAAAAAAATGTATCCATTAAGGAATATGTGCATCATTATTTCTCTTTGAACTGCTTTACTAAATGTACTTGTATGACTAAGTGGATCTACAAAAGGCAAATAGACTGTGCACTTTGCAAGTGCAGTTGCACTTATTTTCCTTAGTAAATGTGATTGTGGTAAAGCTTCACTAAGTAAATATCCAATCAAGTGCAAGGAAAAAAAAAATAGCATTCTTACTTGTACATGTTTGGATGATCAAAATCAGCAGGTTTTTACCAAATATACATAGCTCACTCTTTGGGGTAATGTTAAACATTTCACATTCAGTTAATTTACATGCTTTACAATATCAATTCACTTTGACAGGAAACTTCTGAAAAAAAATCTGATTGAAAGAATCAAGGAATTTGCAACTGCGATATCATTTAAAAAGGATATGCTTGTGCTTTAACTAGTGTGGCATTGGATGATTTATGTTTTTCCCAGCATCACTTCTCTTGTTCTATTCATACATAGCAATTTCATGCTACTGGAACTCACCACAATGATTTGATAAATAGCTGAAATTACACCCTTATAGCGGCCACCCAGAGTACAACACTTCAGAAAAAGAGTGCAGTGCACACAGCCTTTGAGGAATAAAGTGGAATTCATGAACTTTCTAAAGATGGATTCCAGTAGGCTCTGTTTATCTCAAAATGGCAACATAGCATAGCAGCATAGTCATTTCAGAAAAAAAACTACAACAGTTTGAATAAACATCATGCCTTCTCTATGCTTCTACTTCTCATAATACATACGTTTGAAATGAATAATCTTCACAGCAGTCTTCTACTACTCCATGCACATGATACACTGTAAGGCTGGCTTACACTGCATTCAATTCGCAGGACACTTGAAGACATATTGTTTTCAATGTCTTCAGTTCACATATGTGCGGTGCATTCGCACTCCACATTGCACAGAAAACGTGTGCATGTTCTGTGCAGTGCAGTTCGAATTCCAGCCCCATTTTGTTCAATGGGAACGCATCTAGTTTGCAGATGTGTTCCACATTGAACAGGGATCTTCCCCCCTCCTCACTGCACCTCCCCCCTCCCCTGTCAGCTGATGCGATGTGAAAACAGACAGGAGCCACTGAACAGCAGCTCCTGTCCTTTTCACAGGCAAAGGAACTGGAATTTGCACCGCAATGGTGTGAATCCAGCCTAAAAGATAAAAACTCCACAAGTATGCTTTTAAAAGTACAGGATCTCAAGCAGCATTTTAGCATCTCGCAAATCCTTAAAACTGCTCTAAGATCCCGTGCCTCTCTCCCCTCCAGCCGCAGGTGTTGGCAGTCTCCTGGTTCAATCACTTTTCTACAGTATCTGTATACATTACTAATGCACTCTAGTAATACTTTGTGTACAAAAATATATTCTGTCTGCAGTGACAGAGACACTTCTCCCATGACCCCCACATTAACGTGTTTCGCCCCAAACTAAGGTTTAATTGTAGCCCTTTAGCTTCAGTAGCTAAAAGCCAGCAAAGCATAAATGGAGTAAACCTCTGATCCCTTGTATCCAAAAACAAAATTATGTGAACAGTGATAGAGACACACCTCCCACCTCTTTCCTCTGACAAGTTTCACCCCCTACTAGAGGTTAATCATAATCTCTAAACTTTAACAGCTATTATGTAAAATATGATGGGTGGTTTGATAGACCAATCATGAGGCATGGGAGGTGAATGGGGTGGGAATAAGCATCTTTTGCGGAAATTAGTAGCTTCCTATTAGTTAAAACCAAATTTTGTTCTATACAAAGTAAATACGTATGGAGGCAACTGACATGAGAACAGAATAGAACAGGTGCAATTTAAAGGGCATTGGCAAGCAAGGAGGCATGTGGACTTTCCACCAAGGACACTAAATGCAAAGAGCATATATAAATATACAGTATCCCACAAACGTAAGTACACCCCTCACGTTTTTGTAAATATTTTATTATATCTTTTCATGTGACAACACTGAAGAAATGACACTTTGCTACAATGTAAAGTAGTGAGTGTGCAGCTTGTATAACAGTGTATATTTTCTGTCCCCTCAAAATAACTCAACACACAGCCATTAATGTCTAAACCGCTGGCAACAAAAGTGATTACACCCCTAAGTGAAAATGTCCAAATTTGGCCCAAAGTGTCAATATTTTGTGTGGACACCATTATTTTCCAGCATTGCCTTAACCCTCTTGGGCATGGAGTTCACCAGAGCTTCACAGGTAGCCACTGTAGTCCTCTTCCACTCCTCCATGACAACATCACAGAGCTGGTGGATGTTAGAGACCTTGCACTCCTCCACCTTACATTTGAAGATGCCCCACAGATGCTCAATAGGGTTTAGGTCTGGAAACATGCTTGGCCAGTCCATCACCTTTACCCTCAACTTCTTTAGCAAGGCAGTGGTCATCCTGGAGGTGTGTTTGGGGTCGTTATCATGTTGGAATACTGCCTTGTGGCCCAGTCTCCAAAGAGAGGGGATCATGCTCTGCTTCAGTATTTCACAGTACATGTTGGCATTCATGGTTCCCTCAATGAACTGTAGCTCCCGAGTGCCAGCAGCACTCTTGCAGCCCCAGACCATGACACTCTCACCGCCATGCTTGACTGTAGGCAAGACACACTTGTCTTTGTACTCTTCACCTGGTTGCTGCCACACATGCTTGACACCATCTGAACCAAATAAGTTTATCTTGGTCTCATCAGACCACAGGACATGGTTCCAGTAATCCATGTCCTTAGTATGCTTGTCTTCAGCAAACTGTTTGTGGGCTTTCTTGTGCATCATCTTTAGAAATGGCTTCCTTCTGGGACGACAGCCATGCAGACCAATTTCATGCAGTGTGCAGCATATGATCTGAGCACTGACAGGCTGATCCCCCACCCTTTTAACCTCTGCAGCAATGCTGGCAGCATACATCTATTTTACAAAGACAACCTCTGGATATGACGCTAAGCATGTGCACTCAACTTATTTGGTCGACTATGGCGAGGCCTGTTCTGAAAAAAAATCTTTTTTTTCAGATCCTCAGAGAGTCTTTGCCATGACGTGCCATGTTGAACTTCCAGTGACCAGTATGAGAGAGTGAGAGCGATAACACCAAATTTAACACACCTGCTTCCCATTCACACCTGAGACCTAACACTAATGAGTCATATGACACCAGGCAGGGAAATGTTTAATTGGGCCCAATTTGGACATTTTCACTTAGGAGTGTACTCACTTTTGTTGCCAGTGGTTTAGACATTAATGGCTGTGTGTTGAGTTATTTTGAGGGGACAGCAAATTTATATTGTTATACAAGTTGTACACTCACTATTTTACATTGTAGCAAAGTGTCATTTCTTCAGCGTTGTCACATGAAAAGCTATAATAATAGTAATAATATTTACAAAAATAGGGGGGGGATTGAGGGGTGTACTCACTTTTGTGAGATACTGTATATATATATATATATATATATATATATATATATATATACAATATACTATACACTGTATGTATACTGTATTGTGAATATTAACAATTTCCTAAATCCTTTAAACTGCACTAGATAATCTTTTGCTTTGGAGTTAATATATCTTACATAAATGCTACATCATACTGAGCAATCTAACTGTGTACTTGAAATAATGAACATGAGAAGCAAGTCTCTCTGCTCCAAGATTTCTGTGATTTTTTTCACTTAGCCTTACAGTATTTGTAAAGAGCTGGTACCAATTTTATGCAAGTCGAGCAACACCCACACATTTTACAGCCTCTAGTAAAACTGTAAAAACCATCTTTTTACAAAGCCTGCTCTATAATTCAATACAGCTGAGCAAAAACTGATAGTTCTCCTAAAATAAACAGTTCTTTGGTAGCTAATGTCAAACCATAGTTCAATGTTTACAGTGCAAAACAAGTGAATTGCATTTACAGTATGTATTTTGGTCCTTTGGATGACCATCATATCATAGCTCTGTAAAGAATGGATAAATATATCATTTTGTCGACTGCATATAACAGAAGTAAAGAGATATACATGGAACAGATATTTTTAACCTTGCTTCAGAATGCATGTGCTGTATTTCTAAATACATCACATACAAACTAAAAAATGAGTCAACATATTTCAATGTAAGCAGTAGAAATATACTGGAGGCACACAGCAGCTAGATCCACAGCCATTTCCTGAGGACTAGTTAATGACAGTCCTTTCCTTTTCTTGAGGAGCAGGATGAAGAAAATGAAGAGTGTGTTTAAAAAAAAATGAGGGCCTCAAGCTTTTATACTCTTGAAGCAAAGGGGTGGGGGGGGGGGGGCTACTAGAAACTGGAAAGTGCAAAATCTGTTGCAGCTCTGTACAGAAGCCAATCAGGCTAATTGAACAAGTTGAAGTTAGAAACTGTTTGGCAACCATGTACCGTTTCACCAGATTTTGCACTCTTTAGCTTTAGTAAAACAACCCCACAGTGTCCCTGGAAGCTGGTTTAGAATGTGGATAAATCTGAGACCTGCAAATTCTAAATAAAAATGTACAGATATTAAATTCAAAGTTCTTTGACCTACCACCATAAGTATCCCATGCTTGAGAAATCCCTCTAGATCAGTGCCTCTCAACTCCTGTCCTCGGGACCAACTAACAGGCCAGGTTTGCAAGATAACTGAAATACATCACAGGTGTAAAAAATACAAAAATAAAAAAATTTTTATAAATTTCAATAAAGGGACAGGGGTAAAAAAACATCCCGCGAACGGGATGGGAATGGGGGTAAAATGAAGGAAAACGTCGGGAGACCCCGAAAGGTCCTGAAAGGATGTCGGTAAAAACACGGATTTTCAAGCCCAGGGGTAACTAAAGTTACCCCAAGCAACAGGCACGCTAGCAAGCCCAAGGCAGGCCTGGGCCTGGGCCTGAAACAGGGCTTCAAGCCTGCCTGGTCGTCTTGGGCTTGAAGGTCCACAAGCGAGTTGAGATGGACACTACATAAAGTCAATAGAACGTTTGGACCGGACAATCAACCAGGGCTCCTGTCCTCAACTCTCCG
>BLSH010042297.1:191880-214984 GCA_018402905.1 Glandirana rugosa | reverse complement strand
TATATATACAGAATTTATTTTGACTTTTTCTTTATTATCTTTATTTATCAGTTGTGTGCATTTTGTGTCTCATAATGCTGCTCGAACTAAAGTATCCAAGGATCAATGCAAAGTGATCTGTTTGATGCTGATTTGGTTTTCACCATATTCTTATTTACTTTATTTGCTTTTTGCACCTAAAAGGCCAGATACAGTATTAGCGTTATTACTGTTCCGTCTTTGTATCTGAGTTTTTTTCATTGCTTCTACAGCTTGCTGCATTAGTGTGTGCACCCCAAATGTTTTAAAATATGGACAGTGTTATTAGGGCAGTGGATGCTGCCAGTAAAGCAGTGCACTTGTCAGTAGAGCAGAGTTTGGTGTCAGTAGGGCAGTGGACAGTGTCAGCAGTTTTTTATTTTTATTATTTTATTTTTTTAGGAGCCCTGTTGGGCGGCTTTGGTGAAATATTAGCAGAGGGAATCTGTGCCGCAGGGGGTGATTTGGGTGTGCCCAGACCAATTTTCAGCTTTCTGCGCTGTTGCATTTTACATGACAACTGCGCGGTCATGCAACATTGTACCCAAATGAAATTGTTATAATTTTTTTCCCACAAATAGAGCTTTCTTTTGGTGGTATTTAATCACTGCTGGTTTTTTTATGTTTGCTAAAAAAACAAAAAAAGACAGAAAATTTGGGAAAAAAAAAACAGTTTCATAGTTTTTTATAAAGTTTTTAAAACAGGTAATTTTTTTCCTTCTCTGATGTGTGCTGATGTGCTGCACTGATGGGCACTGATAGGCTGCACTGATGGGCACTGATAGGTGGTACTTATAATCACTGATAAGGCAGCACTGATGGGTGGCACTGATGGTTGGCACTGATGGGTGGCACCGAAGGGCACTGATCGGTGGCACTGGAGGGCACTGACATGTGGCACTGACATGTGGCACTCATGGGCACTGATGGGTGGCACTGATGGGCACTGGTAGGTGACGCGGATAGGCAGCGCTGATCGTGGCACTGATGATGTGGCACTGATGGGCATTGATTGGCAGCACTGGTGGGCAAAGGTAGGTGGCACTAGTGGGCAAAGGTAGGCTGCACTGTGGGCAATGGTAGGCAGCACTGTGGGAACTTGTAGATGGCACTGGTGGGTACTGGCAGGTGGCACTGGTGGATAATGGTAGGTGGCACTGGCAGGGGGCACTGGTGGGCACAGACGAGCCATCCGTGGCTCTCTGTGCGAGGCACCGATGTCCTTCTGACAGAAGCCGGTGATCAGATTATTTTTTCCCCTCATGCTGACAGCATGAGGGAAAAAAATACCAATCTTCTATTTACATCACGTGATCAGCTGTCATTGGCTGATAGCTGATCATGTGGTTAGGGGGCGGGACACACAGAGCGTGCTTCATTCGACCCGCAGGGACGCTCTGACAGCCCATGCTCGGGAGGACATACATGGATGCCCGCCCGGCAATTCAGGTCTGCGCTGTAGCTGTCTTTTGGCTATAGAGCGGACACGAAGAGGTTAATGTGGCTGTATTTGTTATTTCTCATAGTTTGAAATATAAAGTGGTCTTTACTTTGTCAATGGGTCTGGCAAGCCTGGACAAATAAATCAACAACTTCAGCTTCAATCATTATCCATATGTCAATGACACTCAAATTATTAAATGCTACCAACTCTCTCTTATTTTATTATTCATTAATGCTTAGATTCAACCTTAAGAAAGGGTTTTTCTGAAACCAAACTAATAGTAATTACACCGTATAATATTCAAAGGCCAGATGCATTCTCACAGCAAAAAACATAGGGATGACTCTATCATAGTATAGTGTTAAGGCGATTATCCGTCACTGTGCCACTGGGAACCTACTGTCCCCTTGTGACCTTACTGTATATATTATACATAGTTCAGAGAGTACTAGAAGATACAGAATCAAATTCTGAGTCATCCTGTCTAATGATCAATCAGAATTAGTCCTCAATCCTTGGCGCTATTTACTAATATTGACATCAGACCACACAGACTCCTCTTCATATTAGATATTAACCACTTCAGCCCTGCATCACTTTAACTGACAATTGCACGGTCGTGCAACATTGTACCCAAACTAAATTGACACCCTTCTTTCTTTTGGTGGTCTTTAATCCCCTCTGCATCACTTCTGATCACCAAAAAAGAGCGACTATTTTGAAAAAAAAACAATATTTTTTACTTTTTTCTATAATACGTATCAAAAAAAATAGAATAAAAAAAAATATGCATCCATCAGTTTTGGCCGATATATATTCTTCCTCATATATGGTAAAAAAAATTGCGATCTGCGTTTATTGATTGGTTTGCGCAAAAGTAGCCGCGTTTACAAACCATGAGAATTCATTTATGGCATTTTTACTATTTTTTTTTTTACTAATAATGGCGGCGATCTGTGATTTTTATCGGGACTGTGATATTGCAGAGGACATGTTGGACATTTTTTACACTTTTTTGAGACCAATGACATTTATACAACAATCAGAAATGTAAATAGCCACTGATTACTGTGTAAATGTCATTAGCAGAGAAGGGGTTAACCTGCAGGGGGCGATCTAGGGGTTAACTGTGTTCCCTAGGTGTGTTCTAACTGTGAGGGGACTGGGCTGCCAGGGGCATAAGAGATCTAACTGATCCCAGTGACAGGGATCAGTAGATCTCTTACATGCCACCTGACAGAGCAGGGAACCGCCGTGTTTACATCTGCGGTTTCCTGTTTTTATCCTGTGCCAGGAGATCACGGATCACCAGCGGACATCAAGTCCACCGACCCATGGCCATACTGCTGGAGAGTGTGGCGGGAACGAGAGCATGCCAAGCCGCCGACGTGCTCCAGTCCGCTAGCTTGCGAACTGCCGTTTATAGACGGCAATTTGCGCTATCCAGCCACTCTGCAGCAGTAAATGTAGGTGAGCTGGTCGGGAACAAGAGAACATTAATAAAATCCTTTAATAATAAAAGGAATAAAACCAATGAACAGTCATGAGACACACAAGAAATTGCATCTACTGAGATCAAAATCATTCTCTCACTCTCTCAAAATCATTCTCTTATTCTCTCACAATTGAGGCACAACCAGCTCACTGTCTGAGGTTGCTTTTGATTCTGCACTATTTTCACCCCCACATCAAAGCTCTATTAAATTATACATCATTCCATTGAAAACATATCTTGCTTCTGCCTGTACCTGACAAATGAAACTGCTAAAATATTAATCCATGATAATCACACCTTTGGATTCTTCCAGGCTTTATATTATTAGCACTGTATGTACCGTATCTTTACTAAATATTATACATTAGGTGCTTAGGATTATGAATTTGCTGTAAAGGAATATGATAACAATAGCAATACCTTGTTATTTGAATATTCTTTTTTTAATGGCAGGGTTCCATTTTTAGGACCATCAATTTTAAAGTTTTAAAAGTTAAAATAGGATGAAGCTTAATTATTATATTATACAGGATTTATATAGCGCCAGCAGTTTGTGCAGCGCTTTACAAAAATGAAGGCAGACAGTACAGTTACATCACAATTTGGTACAAGAGGAATCAGAGGGCCCTGCTCGTTAGAGCTTACAATCTAAGAGTTAATGAAGAACTCCCGCTTTTCCTCCCCAAAACAACAGATGAATGGTGCATTTAAATGAATCACGACCCCAGTCTCAGTTTATGTGTAACTTACCTCTTTTAGCTGTATAAAGCAGGTTTATGTGCCTGTGATGTCACTCCTCCTCCTGGCTAAATTTCAAGGTTCTCTGACTTCCTGTTTCCTTCCTTTGCCAGTCCTGATACTACATGTCTCATGATCCTTTGAGCCTCTGTAGTTTCAGGGCGGGCTATGGGAGTCACTTGTACCAGTTCTGAGAGTTGATGTGGGTGGGTCCTAGGGTTACTGTGGGTGTTTCTGGGCCTTCATGTGGGTGATAAGAGATGTAAATGTGTCATACCTCTTTCTGTGTCACTCCTGTCTTGTAGCATGCCAAAGAATAAAGGCTTACTGCAAGACTACAGAGGAAGGGCTATGGGAGGGGATTATGAAGGTGTTTCCTTCACATGTAAATGAATCAGTTCACAGAGAGCAGGGCTCTGGGAGGGTGGGATGTGAGACTTGGGACTCCCACCTGTTCGCATTAGTCGGCATATTTAACTGGGCAGGATTGAATTCTAATTGTGAACCATTCTATCCTGCCCAGCAGCAGCACTGTGAGCTTTCAGAACAGGCTGTGTATGAAGGTGTTTCCTTCTTGAACAATGCTGTGATCAATGAGGCAGGACTTAGGAGGTTTGGACTCTTCCTGTAGGTGTGACTGGGTGCTTTGGTTGGATTGAATGCTAATTAGGATGTATTTGTTCCCATCCACCATCAGAGCTTTGAGGGAAGTTACATAATTTGCAAAGTCTGAAAGACTACAGAGGGGAGTGTACTGACTCTGGTCACTGCAGGAAGTGGCTGTGGAAGGGGCAGAGTCCATCAGCAGGAGTGTCACATGATACAAAGCCACAACTTAACCCAGTATATCAGGGGATCTGCAGACAGATTGATCATTCAGGGACAGGGATTAATCATTCCTTTCAGTTCTAGTAAAAAGAAAATTGGAATTCAGCTTTAACAGGAAAAATGTTTTCAAACAAAGTAGATGCATGCATAAATGGTTAATAGTCAATTGAGAGATTTAAATTAAAGTCAAATGATTGTAATTTCAAAAAGAAATGTGATTGCAGGGCATAAGGATAAACCAGGTCTGTTATTACATATTACACTGTAAACCTACACATGAACAGTATAAAGATCAGCTAACTATACAACTGCTAAACAATAAACACTATTTTGAGACGTGGCATTTAGCTGTAAAGAACTCCTCTGAGAACATAATGACACATAGCTGCTATTTGAAAATGCTTTTCTCTCAGTAGTTTTAGTAACATTGCATTGAGAAAGGGATAAACACCTTTTACAGTCTTTCATGTTATGAACACACAAAGGGTCTGATATGTAAATGGAGTTGGGCAGCACACACATTAATGACAAATGCTACTGTGCACCTGTCTCTTTTGTGGCTGGGCCTCTTATTGCTTTAGTGCTCTCTTATGAAAAGGTTGATTAGGGGAACCTTTTAGGGGATTGAGGGCTGTGGCATCAACCCAGATTGAAACTGCACCCCACACTCAATTCATCAGAATACTACATGAAGTGGTACAAATGTTCGCTATATGCTATAATGTATTGAGCCATTATACTGTTCAGCATCTGGCACGACTTAAGAATGCACACCAAAATTGTTGTACACAAAAGCTATTCAGCTAATAGCTTGCATTTTCTATCCTGTTACTAGAGCTAGACCCTTATTGGTTGTTATCCCTGTAGCTTATTCCTATCAGTAGTATTGCTAACTGACATATGCACATAACTAAATAAGTTAAATAAATCCCTCTTAAGCAATTAAAAGATCACTCCACCCAAACCTTTTATTTCACCTACTAGGTAGGTTATAGATTGAGGGAACTCCAGATAAGATATCTCCCTACTATAGTTCCTGGCTCTTTAAACCACTTCCCCCATCCACCCGGGAGAGAGAGAGGGGTGTCCCTGCTGTTCTTACTGCATTCTTCATTATATACAACAAATCAAAATTCCAACAGGGATTCATAATTACCATGTTCGGTTTACAGATATAGCAATACAAGTAGAGTGATCTCATCACAAGACTTTATGAAGTACATAAGGAATTTTTAAGAAATTAATCTCTCCTGCATCTACCTAATGAAATATAATTTTGTGGTTGAAAGCATTAAAACAAAAAACAAACTCATGACTGCAGTAGCAGCTGTAAGCTTGTTTCTATTTAGGGCTTTTTAAAAAAAGTGATCTGGATGACTGTTGGGTTGCCCAATCACTATTACAGGGGCCCCTTGCTGGACCACTTCCTGTATGGTAGCCAGGCTCCCCTGCATCACTCCCCCCCCATGTCCTAAGTTGAGTGTGAACCTGGAAGCACTTAGCTCAAACTTGCAGCTGCAAAGAGAAGGGGAGACATTAGGGGTCTAATAGACCTCTGATACCTCCATAAAAAGTACCTATCACTTCCCTATCCCCTGGAATTCTTAAAGAGGAAGTAAACCTTCCTGTATTCTTAGTACCTATAGGTAAGCATAGAAAAATGCTTAGTTTAGTATATACTTACTGTATACTGCACCGATGATGTCATCAGCGCATGCGCTCTGAAGAAATGGCCGCCCATGCCGTTTCTCCAGAAGCCTGCGCTGTGACTGGCGGTTCCCATTTGCATGAGCGGGAGTGATGTCACATGGCTCCGGCCAGTCACATAGCTGGAGATCGCAGCCCAGGAAAGAAGATGGGCGAAGATGGATGCGACCTCCAGCGGGGACAATGCGGGATTTGTTTACAGGTAAGTGTCACATAATGTGCTACTATGCAATGGCGTGATTAGTGGGCGGGTGTGCACCATAGGCAGCGTGCTCACATGCCTGTTGCATACTCCATGAGTGTGGCCACGGGTCGGGTGGACTTTATGTCCGCCGGCGACCCGTAATCACCTAATACAGAGGAAGAATGGGGAACCGCCGATGTAAAAACGGTGGTTCCCCGTTTTGCAGGTGGCATGACAGTGATCTACTGATGCCACTGCCAGCCCAGCCCCCACAGTTAGAACACAGTAAGGGAACACTGGTAACCCTTACAGGTTAACTCCTTCCCTGCCAATGACATTTATACAGTAATCAGTGGCTATATTTAGATCTGATCACTGTGTAAATGTCATTGGTTCCAAAAAAGTGTCAGAAGTGTCCAATCTGTCCGCTGCAATATCGCAGTCCCTATAAAAATCACAGATCACCGCCATTACTAGTAAAAGGAAAAAAATAGTAAAAACACCTTAAATCGATTCTCACAGTTTGTAAACATGGCAACTTTTGCACAAACCAATCAATATACGCCTACTGCATTTTTTTTCACACTAATTTGTAGAGGAACACATTTTGGCCTAAACTGATGAATAAATTTGTTTTTTTATAGATTTTTTTGGATATGTATTATAGCAAAAAGTAAAAAATATTTTTTTTTTCTTCAAAATTGTCGCTCTTTTTTTGTTTAATAACATAAAAAATAAAAGCTGCAGAGGTGATCAAATACCACCAAAAGAAAGCTCTCTTTGTGGGAAAAAAAGGATGTCAATTTTGTTTGGGTATAACGTTGCACGACCGCGCAATTGTCAGTTAAAGCGACGCAGTGTCGAATCGCAAAAAGTGCTCTGGTCAGGAAGGGGGTAAATCCTTCCGGGGCTAAGGTGGTTAAAGCAGTGCCTAATTATAACTTTGAGCATTATAATATTTGCCAACAAGACCTGACATATTTGACATTCATTTAATCACCATCCCTCATTTTTAAAGATTACATTATGCTTGTGTGCCTCATAATTCCTTTCAGTGAATTTTTTAGTGAAAAAATATTGTGCAACATAGAAAATTGCAACTACTATTTTTTAATTCTACGGGGGCTTTACTTATAGTATATATCATTTTTGAAAGTAAGTTTCTAGCTAGAAATTTGGATTGTGTACAAAAAAAAAACACTCCAGCAGGGAAAGGGTTAAAGTAGAACCCCAGCCAACAATAATAAGAAGAAAATGAATAGCCGATGTAAAAAATTAAATAATAAAACCATTTTTTGCTGCACTTTTCACCCACAATCTGAAATTTCCCTGCACAATACTTTTTAACTGTCAATACATTTCTTCAGTCTGATGGTCAGTATCGTTCAACACACTATCTCTGAGTCCAGGTCATCCTGGACCGACCCCAGCCTGTGAATGGACAGTAAAAGGAGAGGCAACACAGTGATTAGCTCATCTCTTTGTTACTCTGCTTTCTCCTCCTATCAGCATGTTTCTTGTCATCACATGAACTGATTGGTTTCTTGTTCTACTTCTTCTTCTCCCACTCCAGGCTTGCTATATAGAGACCACAAGGGGGTCATGCCAGGACAAATGTAGGCATTTACACTGCTTGCATTTAAGAAAACACATTTATTGATGTATTAATGATCATAGAGCTGCATTAATTTCAGTCATTTACATCTGCCTAGAGTTCAGCTTTAAGCTCTGCTTGCATCCTTTACTGAACTACATGATCATTTTCCCAACAGAGATGCCTGCAGTAAAATAAAGCTTCCAATTGGAATGTCACAACACAGAGAAAGCTTGTAGCTATAGGAATCGTGCAGAGTTCTTTTTAATAAAGATTTTTAAAGCCATCTGGGGCTGATGCTTTATTGCTTAAAAGTCGTTTGATCACTTTCCTTACCTCCTTGTCAGTAATGAGCTGGTCTAATTTCATCCTTGCTGCTTTCTTAGAGCTAGTTAGATCACAGATGCTTGTCTACTTGTTAATTTCACATCGCAAGGAAGAAAATTCCTTTGAATTGCAAGTAGAGCTATAATGAGCTGTGTAATAGTGGACAAAATCCTGCACTCTCTGGGGGATTTCATGTGAGAGAGCAAAAAGCTACTTGTATTTCTTTTCATCTCTCTCTCATAATTCAGCCGTATGAGCTAAATAAAGTAAATAGTGGTGGTGGTGGCGGTGATGGTGGGGGTCACTGATGAACTTTTATAAACGTTTTAGACATCTGAAGACAAAATGGCAGTGAATGGTGCACTTACATCATGTTTATTAATTATCTTAGGCAGCCAATGGAAATCACCACACCTACTGTAACTTGTTAAAGAGAATCTCTCACAAATCTGATAACAACAGCTATTTTGACACTTACAGACTGAATATTACATGTACATCTTGGATAGGCAAAGTGAGAATGTGCACTGTGAGCCTTCGAAAAGCAGCTATGCTCAAAGACTTTACTGAAAGGTGTTGCATCATGTAACAGACTCCCTTGAGATAAATATGGAGGTCATTGCTGAGATCTCCTTAAAATTAGTTGACTGACTGTACTGCTGATCTTAAGGGATGCTCTTGCTCATTGTCAGTGCTGACTGGTCTTCAGCTTTTCCTTCATCCTGAGTGTATCCTTTATCTGATTTCTGTTGATGACCCGGTTTGTTACTGACCTGATCCTGTATTCTGTTTGTTCCTCTGCCCACCTATTCCTGACCTAGGCCTCATTCCTGACCACAGTTCCGCCTATGCTTCTGTACCTCGTTGCCCATCTGTTACTGACTTTGGCTTTCTCTGTGACCTCGCTCTTGTCTCTGACTTGGCTTCATACTACTGCTGAGTACCTGCTTCAGTTGTCCTTCATATCAGCTCCAGTCACCGCAGCTGCCTAAAGCCTGATGAGAGCTTTGACAAAGAGACAAACAAACAAGAGAAGGGTGCACCGACTTCGTGCAATAATGTTAAAATATTTATCATGAATAAAATGACAAAAGGTATATACTCACAATCATAGAAGATCTAAAAGCACACCAAAGTCATAAAGTGAACAGAATGCCTCCAGGACCACTGGGATTCTCCAAATCAGCAAGGCGACATGAATGTGTCCATAGTGGCCAGGCTAATGTGTTTCCAGGGTGAACCCTCTTCCTCAGAGCTTACGGACCAAATGACCTACCCCACATATATATACACATAGATGTGATGAGCTCTAATTGCAATTTTCCTCCCTTTAGGGCAGGGAGAGTACCTGGAGGTTGGGTCTAACCACAGCAGCATATAATGGACCCACCCCTCTTGGGGGTGTGGGGGGGACATCTGAAACATAGAAACATAGAAAAGTGACGGCAGAAAAAGACTGAGTAGTCCATCGTGTCTGCCCCTTTCTATTTTTTTATTTTTTTAAATTTTTTTTATTTTTTTTATTTTTTTTTTACATTAACCTTGTTGTCTGACTATAGATTTATGTTTATCCCAAGCATGCTTGAAGCCATTTACTGTTGACTGTCTCACAACCTCTGTTGGTAGTTTATTCCAATCATCAACCACCCTTTCAGTAAAATAATACTTTCTAAGATTAGTTTTGAACTTCCCCCCAGTTAGTTTGAGGTCATGTCCCCGTGTTCTTGACTTTGGTTTCATATTGAAAAAAACTGCCCTCCTGAACCTTATTCACCTCCTTGATGTATTTAAAGGTTTCAATCATGTCTCCCCTCTCCCTTCTTTCCTCCAGACTGTACATATTAAGTTCCTGAAGTCGATCTTGATATGTTTTATCCCCCAGACCTTTCACCATTTTTGTTACCCGTCTCTGAACGCATTCTATCTTATCAATATCTTTTTGTAAGTGTGGTCTCCAGAACTGGACACAGTATTCTAAATGAGGTCACATTAAAGATCTATATAGAGGAATCAGAACCTCCTTCCTCCTGCTGGTGATCCCTCTACTGATACATCCCAGAATTATATTTGCTTTTCCCACTGCCTGGTCACACTGTTTGCTCATTTTGCAATCATCTGAAATAAGCACCCCTAAATCTTTTTCTTCTGTAGTGCTGGCTAACACTGTACCCCCAATGCTGTACTCTCTAAGGGGATTCTTTTTCCCTAGATGCATTATTTTACATTTAGAAATATTGAACTGCAGTCTCCACTGCTTTGACCAATCTTCCAGCAATGCCAAATCATGTGCATATGAACAAGTGTATACATACAATCTTGCTTCCATTAGTACCTTCAACCCCCATGTATGTTTAAGTATACATGCATAAGTAAACATCTATCTGTTTATATATGCCACAAAAGCTCATCACCATTATATCATTATATTACACAGAGACATATTTGGTTTTTTGATCTGGCACTGCTTTTTTACATACTCATATAGACCCATTTCAGCCACAGGGAGTGTTAAGCTTCCAGGTAAGGCTTATAGAAGAATTATTCAACATGCCTCCATTACCCTTGGTGGGCCACACTCAGATGGAAAGCACGCTGTGCTGACAGACCCGGAAGTGTGGTGGAAATGCGTCCCACCAACATTGGGTGTCATTTCCGGGTCATGTGCAGTGTCACCACCATTAGGAAGAGGGGGGCCGGGTGCACAGCATGATTCAAGGCAGGGGGGCGGGCCCAGATTGTAGATGCCTGCCCAGCCTACTCACAATCAGGGAGCCAGCCTTAAACTAATCAGAACTGCATATTATACTAGAGTCACCCGGTGACCATCGGCTTCCCTTACTACATAAGTGGGGGCCATTAGGAAAGGGATGAAGTGCAAGAGGCAGACAAAGCACCGTAACCTCATACCAACTACAGGCAATAGTGGAGCACTAAAGATGAAAGCTGTGTAAAACAATATGCTAATATAAATAGCAATCATATATGTATATATACTGCTCATAAGGAGACAATTCACACACTTATTGACCCGGAATTGACACCCAATTTTGGTGGGACGCATTTCTGCCACACTTCCGGGTCTGTCAGCACAGCGTGGGTTCCACCTGATTGTGGGATGCCAAGGGTAATGGATATATGTTGAATACTTCTTCCTTAAGCCTTACCTGGAAGCTTAACACTTCCTTTGGCTGAAATGGGTCTATATGGGTATGTAAAAAAGCAATGCTGGGTGCCAGATCAAAAAAACAAATATGTCTCTGTGTAATATAATGATATAATGGGGATGAGCTTTTGGGGCATATATAAACAGATAGACATTTACTTATGCATGTATACTTAAAGGTACATGGGGGTTGTAGGTGCTAATGGAAGCAATATTGTATGTATACACTTGTTCATATGCATATGTCTTCCCCCCTACTCCCCGAAGAGGGGTGGGTTTGATTGTTTGCTGCTGTGGTTAGACCAGACCTCCAGGTACTCTCCCCGCCCTGAGGGGAGGACAATTGCAATTAGAGCTCATAACATCTATGTGTATATATATGTGGAGTAGGTAATTTGGTCCGTAGGCTCCGAGGAAGAGGGTTTGCCCTGGAAATACATGAGCCTGCTATGGACACATTCTGGTCTCCTTGCTGATTTGGAGCACCCCAGTGGTCCTGGAGGCGTTCTGTTCACTTTTATGTGCTTTTATATCTTCTATGTTTGTGAGTATATAACTTTTGTCATTTTATTCATAATAAATATTTTTAATGATATTGCACTAGGCCGGTGCGCCCTTCTCTTGTTTGTTTGTCTCTTAGTACCTTTGAGTGCCCATGGTCCTGGGGGGGATGCAAGACCTTTTGTGTGGAGGAATACTCACATCCATCTATCAGCTATTGAAGTTTTATTTTATGACATCGCTCTTAGGACAATATATCTGAGCGTAGGAGGATTGGTCTTTTAGAGCTTTGACAAGCCACACATCCAGAGCCTGCAGAACCTGCAGAGTGCCCATTTAGCCTTGGATGGTCTAGTGTGTGTTACTTCTGCTCCAGAACTTATTTCCTGCCTGAATTCTCAAGCCTGCATCTCCTGCTGCAAGTTCTGCTATCGATACCTGGCAGCACTCCTGTTTCTCTTGTCCCTAGGTACCATCTGTCCCACCTTCAGTGGGGCCAGGGCTAGAAACACAAGAGAGGCCAACCTTGTCAATTCAGTCTCCTACCAGGTATGTGACAATGAGTGTGATTGGTCTGTACTGTGCTCAAGCATGTTTCAGTGTACTGTGCTTGGCCTGCTTGAAAGAAATGGCCTGGGGCATGGTTCAGTTGGACTCCAGTACAATAGGCATGTTTGTAACTGCTAACCATGTTCTGGACATGGAACTCAAATACTGGAGTAGATTAGATGCATTAGTGCCCACTCAAGTAGTAAGGGTACAGATGATGGAAGCATTTTAAGATCCAGCACAATGTGAGCACATGAAACATGCTCAGATTGGCAAAAAATGAGAACAGACCAGCAAGAGAGTGGAGAGGACAACCATGCCGAGTGTAATGACAATAAATCACAAATCCAAAGCTGGTACTTTCTTGGCCAGTGATTAAGAAAGTATTGGTAATGGTATAGACTCAGCATAACAAGCAGTCAAAAAACATTTTAAGCAGGAGATCAGCAATGACAAATGCTATATCTCTATCATGGTAGAATTACTTTTAGGCCAGGCTATCAGTATAATACACAGGTTCTGGATGATCAATTTTTATAGATTGAGTTATATTTTAAACAATATATGATAAACTATAAAATATAGTTTATTAAGGCTAAATCTGTTACAGCTGTGAGTCTATGTGGCCTGTAACAATAGTTGTACTGTATTTGTCAGGATATGAGTAATTAAATATTGGCTTCATGGTAGTATAATAGTGAAACATATAATGCATGTGGTATAACCAGAAACTCAAAAGGAACTGTGGGGCCCACAAGAAAAATGATCAAACAAACCAATGCATTTCTGCACTCATGTATGGTATACAAGAACAAAAGCTGTGATCATGTGATCAATTTTTGCATTCCACACATATAATAACTACAAAATGATTTATCAGGTAGAAGAACAATGTCTGTATTCTGACCAATTAGTTGAAGATTATGTCCAAATGATCTAACCTAAAATTATTCAACCCCTACTTGAGTTACTCTGAACCTGGTCCCATTAAAACTAAACCCTGGGGAAAAAATACCCTTTCAATGGGGCTCCCACAGCACTGCAAGTTTAAATGCTCATTTTGTCTAGGGGGAAAAATAGCAAATATACTTACAGTATTATTTGCTTCTGCAGGCTACCCCCCTGAATTTGCTTCTTTGCTATCAATTGCAGACACACTGGAGTCATCATACTGGTCCAGCAGTTTTGCATTGCAAGTGAAGACACTAAGGCATCACCTACAATCTAGTGTATTAGAGAGAGAAGAGTGCTGGTTGCCAGTGGAGTGAAGAATAAGGTAAGTATAGTTGTTTCTCCTGTTCCCGTAGATAATATAAACAATATCCATTTGAAGTGTTGGAGAAGCCCCACTGCAAACGCCTTTTTTTCCAGTTCAGCTTTGATGCATCCACTAAGCTCCTGCAATAATCATAATTGCACTTCAATATCAAGTGATATGTGAAAATATATGTATGTAAATTTACAGATATATTCACTGTAAAGATAGTTATTTTTCCCTTCAACTAATTTGAAGTGAGATAATCTGTTTTTCATTGTTGAACTGTACATTGCTTAATGGTTTTACACTGGAGAAAACATTTAGAGGAACATTTCCATGACCAATTTAGCAATTACTGCTAGGTTGTTAAACCAATCACTATGCAATTATCACAAGAAATGCTCAAATCTATTGACTTTCTAGTGAAAATATCCCAAAATATGACCAGTATGGGAAAGAAGAGACTGGAAGCTAAAGTGAGTCTGCAAATAACATCATGGAAATAAACATATTTTAAAATGAAAATCGTTATTGCTGTTGAGCCAATGTTGTCTTATATATTTAACAGTGTTTAGATGACTCCAATACAATGCTTTTAAGACAAAAGAAAAAAAAGGAGTAAACATAATATTCTAGGCAATGAATTGTCTGGTTTTTGTCTGTAGTTTGCAGCTAAGGGGAATTAAAAAGCATTTTTTATGCCGAGGTTTCAGTTACTTCTTGCTGCAGTTTAATAACTTTTAATGTCCCTAGATCTTTCTTTTAAGTGGTAAGCTATTAAATGTCTACACCTTGCATATGCCGCACAGTTTTGCTAAGCTTATGGTTTATTGCCTTTTTTCTGCTTTCTTCACTAGGGCTGGATAGAACTGCATTCTCTGCAAAAACAGCGTAATCAAGTATTGTTGTCCAGTGTTTTTGAAACCTTTTGGTAATGTTATTAATGTAAAGTGGGTTTTCTGATATTAGGTTTTTCTTCAAACTGATATAGCTGGGGTATTTAGGGCAAGACTGTATTGCTGAACTGAAAGAAAAAGTAGGGCTGATGAGTAATAGAAAGCATCATAATGTACCAAAGCTCCCAAAAGCCCTAATTTCAGTCTGTCCTTTTCACCTCCTAGAAAGCCTGGATTGGTACCTGAGCAGCCAATTATGCACCAGTGCATGGCATAAAAACATGTGCCAAGCTCTATTCAGATAAAATCTTTCAGAACTGTACTATTTTCATGGGCTGTTCAGGGGCTGTACAGGGAGTGAGTGAACACTTTAGAGATATGCTGAGGCACCTAGTTTTTTATTGTCAAAGTTTCGATGAAAGACAAACTGAGACAATAAAAGCACTGCAGTTTTGATCTATCTCCACTGCAAGACCCGTGTCTTTATAGCTGTTTTGGATATGTATGGATTTCTTTGTGGGTGAACACCTGGGCATTTACATTTAAGCATAGAGTGCAGTGGCTAACCCTTTAGACCAAGACACAAAGTTGTACTTATTATTTAACACTTTGTATTGTAGGCTGCCAATAAAGGTTCACTTTAATGTAAACCTGTGCTTTACAGGGCAAAGCAACAGGTTTCCTTAATTCTCCTACACTACTAGCAACACAATTATACTATTGTATGGCATGGGACTTTTGAGGCACAGCATTCATTTTACTGTTAAAAACATGTTATTTGTTCATATCCTTTTAAAAGGGTTTGCACAGCAATATAAGCACATATTGCACTACAATTCCAAGTACATCATAATAAAATACAACATGTTTTTATTATGATGTATTTGAATTGTAGATCGATATGTGCTATCAATTTTGATAGCATCTCCTTTGTTCGCTTTTGCATTTTTACAGCTGGTAAACGTCTCTCAGAACCCACTGGACTTGGGTTTTTTTTACAGCTCAAAAACATCCCTGCCAAAAACAGTTGATAACAGCCTATGTGTGCATGGATAACATGATGGGAAGTTTATTGATTGTAGAGAAAAACATCTGAAGCCAAAAACAGCAGCTGTTAAAATGTCCAAAACCATCTAGTTTGCATGAGGCCTAAAAGTCTTCCACCAGTTCCTTATATAATGATTTATGATGGTGTCATACACTTTATATTGTGAGCATTACTCTACCTTTGTGAGGGTATTTATTTTTCAGGTAACCTTGAAAGCCTTTATAAAGGTTCAAATGCATTGGCTGTACAACCCTATTAAACAATTTCTCTTTAAAGCCCAACTCTGAGATAGAATTCGCCCCCTCTATCTGATCGCCGCAGCACGATTGTGTGATTTACTCACAGTTTTAGGTGTTTTCCCATTGAATTCTATTAGATTATGCATTTTCTGAAATTGCTTCAAGGAAGCAGCATGCAGGACCTTGATATGCTTTCATGAAAATGCACGTCTAACAGTATTCAAGGGATTGCACCTAAAGCCATGGGTAATCTACACATACAATTGCACTGCAGCCAAACCACAGTGAACCAAGGTGAACCCACTCTAAATACCTGTTTTCACTTTCCTGAAGTTGCGACCACATAATCATTTAACGTGGGGTACTGTTTACATTGCTAGATGGGGGGACCTATGTGAATATACCTGCTTTCAGATGGTAAGAACATCTAAACACTTGTCAGGATGGGTTAGAGGGAGGTTGGAGGGAGATAGTTTTTGCTCAGAATTATCATTTAAATGCTATTTTCTGACAATGACTAATGGAAAAAAAAACACAGCAACACACTAGAAAAGATATAAACTGAGAAAGTTATTAACTAAGAAGATTGTGTTCTTTCTGGCATTTGCTAAACTCAAATGAAAATGGTTCTGCTCCGTGGGGTTGATGACCATTTCAAAATATTGTGGGATCCTTCACATCAATTCTCTGTGCAATAAGACAATTAATAAGCCCATAGGTTTAAAAAAATACATGATGATAAACAAACAGACAGGGGTTTCTTACAATCAGTCTTTCTTAGTTAGGCATTACTTTAATGAATCAAAACATTGTTCTCATACAGAACCTACGTGTGTAGCTGCTTAGTTTATTATTTTTAAACACTAACTCTAAGGTTAAAGACATGCCAAATCAATCACCCAGATGCATCCTCTGGATTTCAGAACTCATTAAAATGTTCTTACTTACAACTAACAGATACAGCTGCACAAGAGCATTATTGACCTTTTGTTATTTTTTTCCTTGTTACAGTAACTAATATTGTGAGAATATTTAATGTGTAAATAGAACCCAAACAATGGTGTCAAGGTTCTGTGAACCCTGAGCAGTTCCTCTTATCCTAGTTAAGTCTAGCATCTGAGGTAGAGTATCAAGTCATTGACAAACTATATATTCATTCAACCGAAACCTTTATTACATTGAAAAGTGTTAAATGTTTTAGCCAAAAATAAGTGCAGCCAATATACAAAATGTAGGGAAAGATTAGGTAAGTCATTTGAATAGGTTTGAATTAATTGGCAAATTTCTTCAATGCATCTAAATAGAGCTGTGGGGTGGTGGTGAAAAAAAGGTATGTGCTGCAAGGAAGGAGGACATTAAAGTAGACGTCCACCCTAACACTAAAATCTCAGAGTGGCTTCTCTGTGAAGGCAGGTGCAGAGGATGCAGCCGACAATGGAAGCCCCATAGTAACTCTATGAGTGACGTCACTTCCCATTCATTTCCTAGCTGTTGTCGGCTGTCTCTTCTGCAGAGCTTCTGTCGCTGGAGAGCGGACCAGAGTGGCTTGAAAGAGTATGTATAGAGGATTTCTTCTTTACAGGGTTAGATAAGTTAGTTTTCGATCGTGGATGCCAGTAGAGATTTTAGTGTTAGGGTGAATGTCTACTTTAAAGCAAGCATGTTACTTTACTCTGCATGGTTTGTCCTGTTTGCTTTAAAGTTAATTGCAAAGCTAGAATGCAGCATTCAATGAGTTAATAACAAAATATGGGAAAAAACAACTAGCAACTAGATACTAAATGACAGGACTCTGAATGCCACAAAGTTAGCATGGTGTGCAATGGGAAATGTTCAGGCCAGGTGTAGATGATGGATAAAAAAGGGGTGGATTTATTAATTTAATGGCAAATAGATGGTGCACTTTGCAAGTGCAGTTTATCTTTGCAAGGGCAGTTGCTCTAGAGCTTAGTAAATCAGGGGAAGCTCTGCTGACCTCCATCATTCAATCAGGTGTAAGCAAAAATTCTGTTTATTTTTTATTTCCCTGAAGTGAAGCTATGTCTCATTTACTAAGTTCTGAAGTAACTGCACTTGCAAAGTGCACAGTCTATTTGCCTTTAGTAAATAGACACCAACATGTCAGTGATAGTGAAATAAAGGTTTTCATAGTTAAGCTCCACTGACTTCCATCATCCAATCATGTGCAAATAAAAATAAATGCTGATTTTTTTTCTTTTTTTCCTTGCATGTGATTGGATATTATTTGCAAACTGAAGCTTTGCCTCATTTACTATGCTCTGAAGCAACCTTAGTAACCTTAGTAATTCAACCCCTAAGTCTGTAGTAGAACTTAGAGCACAATATAAATATACACTGTATATGTATAGTTTTTTTTCCCAAACAAAATGAAAAGAATGGTAATAGATTATACCTTAATTGTGTCAGGTGAAATTCTGCAAAATAAAACAAGGTGTCTCCATGCTGTTCAGCCACAATTTTATTCAACTTATATTTACAGTCCCGGAACACAATAAACTGCTTTTATTAACATAAACATAAAATTCATTAAATGTCAAGCACATTTTTTATCTTTAGCAAAGAAGATCTAAACTTATATACTCCTAAATGCAATGTAATAAAGCATGCTTTACATTACAGTGAGTCATTATCACTGAATAGATGACTTCCCAATAATGTAAAGTTTGAAAATGTAACATTCACCCATTAAAGCTGAACTTATATTTAATCTTGTAGAGCTGTACAGGCTCCTCTTACTGAACTGAAGTTGTATACTTTGATTTCACTGCACACTGTGAGCTTCTAACTGTGTGCACTAGATGTTAGATGAAGTCAGATAAAGTACATTTAATTTCCTGCCTGGATCACATCCAGCATCATCAAACCTTTTCCTCACCAGCCTCATTGGTTGATTGAGGAACCAAGGAAAGAAAAAAATAAGCAAAATAAACTTTAGTTTTAAAATTAAAAGTATACTTAGGTCGTATAATAGGTGGCTAAGTTGGTGGGGGTACCCACTGCTACAACCATTCTGGTAGAAAATACACCCCGGCCCAATACCTCCTACACCACACTTCTTTACTTCAATCAGCATACTCAAAATCTCTGACCCTACACCTCATTAATGCGGCCAAACACTGCTTCCCTAAGAACTGGAAAAGCAAACCCCCCGACCATTGCAGACTGGATTAGACAGGTACAACAAGTCTCAGAAATGGAAGACCTGATTCACCAATCCAACGTGACCCCTGACAAATTTCATAAGATCTGGGCATGCTGGAGACATTTCACTGAGTCACAGGAATCTCATGATGCACTCAAACCCGACACAATGCTTCCCACCCATTAAACACTCTTAGAACTACCCCACACTAGTGAAATACCCCAACGTAGGGCAGAGGAATGACTACGCTCCTGGTGCAACACAATATACAAATGCAAAACCCTAGAATGCAAGGATGGCGGCAGTCGCCCCGAGCACCCACGAGCCATGGGGCTCTTCTCCCCATACCTGCTCACAGCAAGTACCCATTAGGGGTGGGCGGCTGTGGGGGAAGGGAGCCGAATAAGTCCACACTGGTTTCAAGGGTTGACCCCATATGGATGATTATTGACATCATCAATCTCAAAGGACCAAGTGGGTTTTATATCGGGCAGGGAAGTCAGGGACAACACCTTAAAAGCAATAAATATTCACCACTGGCTCACCAAGTCCAAAAGACCTGTTTTTTTCTTTTCACTTGACGCAGAGAAGGCATTTGACAGGCTCGCCTGGAACTACCTAGAAGCGGTACTGCAAGCAATAGGCCTTGGCAACCGTTTAATATGCCTTATATCAACCTTATACACAACCCGCACTGCAAAAATAGAAGCAAATGGACTACTGTCAAACACCTTCTCCATTCTGAACGAAACACGCCAGGGATGCCCTTTATCCCCCATATTATTTATCCTCACCCTCGAACCTCTCTTGAGGTGCATACACGAAAATGAAAACATCCAAGGCATTACAATAGCAGGTAAACATTACAAACTAGCTGCCTTTTCAGATGACATCTCACTTTTCCTCTCAGCCCCACACTTAACTTTACCTAATTTCTTAAAACACTTTCGCCTATACCAGTATATATCCCACTTCAAAATAAATTTCACAAAATCACACGCTCTTAATATAACACTGACAGCCTCCCAAGTGCTAAAGTGCAAACAAAATTTCCCATTCACATGGCAGAAATCACCTACATAAAACTACTGACAAAACTTTCCAATCCCTTCTCAAAAAATGATCATCCGATCCTTAAGAACAATACTGAAGACCTAAAAAAGTGGAACAAACCACACTTCTGGTTTGGCAGAGGGGCAATAATAAAAATGAACATCCTCCCACACATACTGTACCTACATCAAACGATCCCCATCAGACTGCCAAAAGCTTCCATTCAATCGTACAGAAAGGCTTGTAGAATGTTCCTCTGGAACCATAACCGCCCAAGAATCAGACATACACAACTAATAAAACCAAAAATCAAAGGGGGACTAGGAATACTTGATATTCAACACTATTATTAGTCCTGTCACTTGCAGCGCATTGTAGACTGGCACATGCACTGACAAATAAAAGACTGGATCACCCTGGAAGAGGCCTTCTCAAACCAACCCATTGTAGGCACTTCTTGGATATGCTCAAATCAACTACCAAAAGATTTAATAAACCACCCCACCATAGGACCCTCTTTTCACTGCTTTACAGAGACCTGTCGCAAACTCAAACTCTCCCACATTCCAGGTCCCTTATAACCAATATTGAAAAACCCAGAATTCCCACCAGAAATGGATCCTCACCCCTTCACATACAGACAACCTTACTTTGGTGTGTGCATCCACCACCTTCTCAAAGATGGCAAATTACTACCTAAAACCTAAATGAACTCTGGGCAGACACACAAATAAGCACTTTCCAATATGAGCAGATCAAACATTTCATCAAATCTATCCAATGCACAAATGATTTATCCAGAGCCCTAACCCCCTTTGAAATAATATGCCTTAGCCAAACACCCCAACGACATGTCATTTCAACAATTCACAACATATTGTGGAATAATAGAGCTAACACACAGAGCTAACAGATAAGTAGTGGGGAAAAACATATCACCATGTTCATCAAAGCTCCATTAAGGTCTCCATCCATGAAAATAACTACAAAATCCTATCCCGCTGGTATCGTACCCCCACTATCTTGCATGATTTTGATGACACCAAATCAGACCAATGCTGGAGATGCAAGCAACACAAAGGCTCCCTCCTACATATATGGTAGGACTGCCCACCAATCCAACCTTTCTGGAAAATGGTTCATGACCTTACCAAAAGAATTACCACACAAAATCTAGAATTCACACCAGCACAATACTTACTTCATCATCAGACTTCTGAAGACATACCATATCACAAATTATTATTATTATTATACAGGATTTATATAGCGCCAACAAAATGAAGGCAGGCAGTACAGTTACATCACAATTTGGTACAAGAGGAATTAGAGGGCCCTGCTTGTTAGAGCTTACAATCTAAGAGGGAGGGTCAATTGATACAAAAGGTAAAAGCTGGGGGGATGAGCTGATGTAGAAAGTAAGAGAGTATTAGATAGAAGCAGGGTAGGCTTCTTTAACCTCCCTGGCGGTGTTCCCGAGTGTGGCTCGGGGTGGATTTTCAGTACCAAGAGCGGTAACCCCGAGCCACACTCGGGATTGCATCGCTGGATCCAGGCAATGTTACTCACCTTGTCCCCTGGATCCAGCCATGTCCTCCCGCGGTGCCAGCGTGTCTGTCTGCCGGCAGATGCCTCTGTGTGCCGGGCTCTGTTCCCTGCGAGCGTCGCGTCGCACGGGGACGGAGACCGGCGGGAAATTCAAATAGTGAAACACACACAGCACATACAGTACACTGTAATCTGTAAGATTACATTACAGTATGAAAACATTTCACATCCCCTTTGTCCCTAGTGGTTTGCCCAGAGCCCTGCATGCACTTTTATATAATAAATGTCATTCTTTCTGCCTGGAAACTTGAGAATGTCCATAGCAACCAAAAAGTGTCCCTTTGCGTCAAAAGTGTTTTTTGATCAGCTAGAAAACAGCGATAGTAAATAAGAATCATTTGCAGAATTGAGTGATACTGATTTTTGGGTAAATTTATCATCAGAAACTGAAAGTGACGACAGCGACAATTCTGGACATGAGCAAATTTCTGCGTTTTTGGTTTGATTACATTATTGAATACATTTTATTACTATTATATTATTATTTTTGATAATTATTTTTAGTTATTTATTATATTATAATTTATGATTTCATTTTTCAAACTTTTTCATACCCAGGATGTCTACTAGACTCTTGTTTGGACAGATTTAAGTGAGTTATTGCTAAGAATTACAGGCCTACAATATAAAACACCAAATTTTCATGCAAAATAATTGTACCGCTTTCAGCACCAAAAATCTGACATAATCATACCGCCAGGGAGGTTAAAGAGAAAGGTTTTCAGGGATCATCTAAAGATGGATAGATTAGAAGACAGTCGGACAGATAGGGGTAGTGAGTTCCAAAGGATGGGAGAACCTCTGGAGAAATCCTGGAGGTGAGCATGGGAGGAGGTGACAAGGGAGCTAGAGAGCAGGGGGTCTTGGGAGGACCAAAGAGGGAGGCTTGGTTGGTATTTTGAGACTAGGTTAGAGATGTAGCTGGGGCAG
This sequence comes from Glandirana rugosa, assembly GCA_018402905.1. Taxonomy (NCBI): domain Eukaryota; kingdom Metazoa; phylum Chordata; class Amphibia; order Anura; family Ranidae; genus Glandirana; species Glandirana rugosa. The sequence continues at coordinate 192,241 of BLSH010042297.1, read as the reverse complement.
AGTTGTGGATGTCTTTGTAAATTATTGTTAGTACTTTGAAAGAGACCAATAGAGAGCGGAACTGATGACGTTGAGAGAGGAGTAACCTAATGGAAACGTATGTAATAAGGGGGAAGTCAGTTATTACTTACGACGACGTTCTGAATATATGGAATGGTTGACGAGTCACAGGAGGGGGGAGACGGTTAGAGAAGTGACCGAAGGTGAGTGGGTTGCTTATTTTAAGTTTCATGATTGTTATTAAATGTTTCTGTAGGTGTTGAGACGGGGTCGATGTAGAGATTGGATCAGAGTTTTATGGTTGGTTCGGAGGGAGAAACCAGGAGGGTTCTGGGGGACGAGAGATCGAGGGAACAGTGGA
>BLSH010042297.1:164203-174468 GCA_018402905.1 Glandirana rugosa | reverse complement strand
GAAATCTCTAATTTCTGCTATCTGTCCTCAGAGCAACAGCACAGACAGCAGTAGTAAAGTAATCTATCTCAGGATGCAGGATCAGGTCTTAAAATGTCTCAAATCTGTCCCTCACGCAGTCAGCTACCTCTCCCTACACTAACCCAAGGAGCATGTGACTGCAGCACTGTGACTCCAGCTTATAAAGAGGCTGGGTCACATGATGCACCGGCCAATCACAGCCATGCCATTAGTAGGCATGGCTGTGATGGCTTCTAAGGGCAAACCAGTGAAACGCTTGTTGATTGGCTGCCCTGCAGCTTCTCAACACGTGGAGTAAAATAGCAGAACCCCGGACCGAACCCGAACGATTTTTGAAATGTCCGGGTCCGGGTCCGTGCCACGGACACCCTAAAGTTCGGTACGGACCCGAACGTTACAGTCCGGGTTCGCTCAACACTACTTATTATGCTAAAATATCTTTTGAAGTGATAATGAACATTTTTCTTGCTTATGCAAACTAGCTTGTTAATGCTTGCCAAATTATTGTAAGCAATAACTGATTGCAACAAGGTATAATATGCCAATTTGAACATGTGTCATGCTAACAAGCTTATTAAGAAAAAAAAACAGAGTTCATTTGTCTTTTTTTGCTTCTATATCCTGACCTAACCCAATCTAACCTGCTCTCACAGATGCACAGATTACATCTGTTTGACCAGCATTGCCTCTGTTTTTTTTTTACATCCAGTGCTGCAATTTTCATTGCCCTGGCTGCACCTGTGCATAACACCTACATAGACATGTATATACAGGTGATACTCGAAAAAGTTCATTTATTTCAGTAATGCAACTTAAAAGATGAACTAATATATGAAATAGACTCATTACATGCAAAGCAAGATAGTTCAAGTCGTGTATTGTCATAATTGTGATGATTATGGCTTACAGCTCATGAAAACCCCAAATTAACAATCTCAGAAAATTTGAATATTACATGCAATCAATAAAACAAGGATTGTACATAAAACAATATCAGACCTCTGAAAAGTATAAGCATGTATATGTACTCAGTACTTGGTTTGGGCCCCTTTTGCACCAATTACTGCCTCAATGCGGCGTGGCATGGAAGCTATCAGCCGGTGGCACTGCTGAGGTGTTATGGAAGACCAGGATGCTTCAATAGCAGCCTTCAGCTCTTCTGCATTGTTGGGTCTCATGTCTCTCATCTTTCTCTTGGCAATGCCCCATAGATTCTCTATGGGGTTCAGGTCAGGCGAGTTTGCTGGCCAATCAAGCACAGTAATCCCACGGTCATTGAACCAGGTTTTGGTGTTTTTGGCAGTGTGGGCAGATGCCAAGTCCTGCTGGAAAATGAAGTCAGCATCCCCATAGAGCTTGTCTGCAGAAGGAAGCATGAAGTGCTCCAAAATCTCCTGGCTGACGGCTGCATTGACCCTGGACTTAATGAAGCACAGTGGACCAACACCAGCAGATAATATGGCTCCCCAAATCAACACAGACTGTGGAAACTTCACACTGGACTTCAAGCATCTTGCAGTGTGTGCCTCTCCATTCTTCCTCCATACTCTGGGTCCTTGGTTTCCAAATGAGATGCAAAATTTGCTATCATCAGAAAAGAGGACTTTGGACCACTGAGTTACAGACCAGGTCTGTTTTCTTTAGCCCAGGTAAGACTCTTCTGACGTTGTTTGTTGTTCAGGAGCGGATTGACAAGAGGAATACGACATTTGAAGCCCATGTCCAGGATCTGTCTGTGTGTGTGGTGGCTCTTGATGCACTGACTCCAGCCTCAGTCCACTCCTTGCGAAAGACCCCAACACCTTTGAATGGCCTTTTCCTGACAATCCTCTCCAGGCTGCGGTCATCCCTGCTGCTTGTGCACCTTTTCCTTCCACACTTTTCCCTTCCGCATAACTTTCTATTAATGTGCTTTGATACAGCAGTTTGGGAACATCCAAGTTCTTTTGCAATTACCTTTTGAGGCTTTCCCTCCTTATGGAGGGTGTCAATTATGGTTTTCTGCACAACTGTTAGGTCAGCAGTCTTTCCCATGATTGTGATTCCTACTGAACCAGACTGAGAAACCATTTAAAGGCTCAGGAACCCTTTGCAGGTGTTAAGGCTTAATTAGATGATTAGAGTGGGACACTTTGAGCCTAGAATATTGCACCTTTTCACAATATTCTAATTTTCTGAGATTGTGGATTTGGGGTTTTCATGAGCTGTAAGCCATAATCATCACAATTATGACAAATCACGGCTTGAACTATTTTGCTTTGCATGTAATGAGCCTATCTCATATATTAATTTCACCTTTTAAGTTGCATTACTGAAATAAATGAACTTTTGCACGATACTCTAATTTTTCGAGTATCACCTGTTGCTGCATTCTGAGTCTGAAGATGAAGGTGAAGGAAGATGAAGGGCAACTGCCCCTTTGAAATCTATGAGGCTATAATATGCAGCCAGGATATAAACAAACACATAAAAAATACTGCAGTAATATTTGGTACATATGGTAATTATTTCTTCATTTAGCCCAGCAGGCTCAACGAAAAAAAAAAAACAGAGGAGCTCACTGTACTAACTATGCGATGTTAGTACAGCAACCTCCCCACTGTGTTCTGACAGGGGGACTGCCCTCCCACCAGAACAAACTGGTTAGCACTCACAACCATTGGCTGCAAGCGCTGATTGGATGCCAATCAGCTGCTGGCTTTCCAACATGCTCATTTGACAGAAGCCAGATGTTAGCCTGGCTGCTGTCAGAAAGGCTGCAGTACACACTTGCTGAATGTCGGATGGCTTCTGTTAAACCAGCCAATAACAGACAATATTTGGCCTGTGTGTACCAGCCTTAAACTTCAAATAGTTGTATAAATAAGTACTACATAAATGTTAATAAATGCATATCCTAAAAATAAGACACAATCAATTCATATAAAGTGCAAATATCAACACACACTGTGAATGTCAGGATACATTCATATAAAGTGAAAAAATTAGCATACAAAAAAAAATTCAAATTGCAAAAAAAAAAAACAGAGAAAAATGCTCATTTCAAAAGTTTATCTTCAGTCTGATACATCTCAAATTAGTAATGCTTTCTCCACTCACGAAAAAACTGAACCATCACCCCCAATCACACACTCAAGGTGGATAGGGGAATCCTCCTCCCTGCACTTTTGTACTCTGACAGCAGGCAAACCCCCCCCACTGTCAGAATACACAGATCAGTGCTGCAGCCATTTGGCTGCAGCTGCTCATTGAGCAGTTTTTTTTCCAACAGGGTGGTTGAACAGAAGTAAGTCAGTAGATCAACTTCTGTTCACTTGCATTGGTTACACATGGATCGTAATTTGGCTTGTTCCTGCTGAACCAGTTGAGTTTTGATCCATCTATGGCCACCTTTTATTTAATAAATAGTTCTAACACACTTTGTTTCTCAGCAAGGAGTGTCTGCACCTATCCCAGGCTTCAATCCTCTCACAGCCTCATTTTAAGAAACACTTATCAATATAGGGGATAAGTAGAAAATAGGTAGGCAACATAGCATAAAACCATCACTTTATTAAAAAAAATATAATCCAACATATAAACTTACACAGCACAGTACTCCCAGCACTAAGTAAAATAAGCTCAGTTATAGGAAGGGATCTACACTACACACTAGCAATTGCACGCGCATATTCACCCAAACGTGAAATTGTCACTGTGCCAAAGCCTTGCTCAATGCATTTCATCATAGTTCAACTTCCTCAGGGGTGGTAACAGCACAGGGATAGACCAATGTAGATATGGAATACAACCAATTCCTGGAGTTCAGGTTTAAGACATACAGCATTGTTTGAAAAGCCAACAGCATGTTACTGCACAAACAAAGCCATTCAGTATCACGTTGGATCAATTGTTTTGATTATAACATCAATGTATTGCATCTCAGAAGATTTTTATATTTTAGGAATACTCACATAGGGCTCACTAATGCATGCATCTGGTGGAAGAGTAAAAGTAGGTGGTTGAACTGTGGTTTTACCACACCCTGACTGCCCCTCTTAATGTAAAACAGTGACTAGAGAGCATTGTACATATGCCATAGCTGCAATGCTTTGTAGCTGTGACAAAAAAAATGAACCCCTGTCATATTTGGCAGCACCCATTCAAGTGAATGCAATGCAAGTGGTTGTGGAGCAACAGTGCAGGCTTTTTAGGGTTAAAACAGGTACTAAGGAGATTATCTCCCAGCCACCTGTCAAATATCCTCTGGAAAGCTATTCGCCGCAGATCACTTTTCAGAGAGACGGCATGGGCAGCTGCTAATATAAAAGAGCCCATAAGTATTCCTCTTGAGGATAAGGACATAAATGGCAAACACCAACATTCAAACAAGTACCAAAATGATTTAACACAATTTACATTACACAATAAAGAAAAAGCAAATATTAGATATAGTTACCCTTGAACAGAGAAACAAAGGCAGATGTAAATATGGAAGTGGTAACTCTATATACCCAAAGCTCTCATTTCATCAACTGCATTACATTTTAGAAAATGAAAACAAACATTGCTCATTTAAACAGGGTCAGTTTTGATAAAGTTGTAACAGCAAACACAAATTCACTTGGCTAAGTGAAAAACATATTCCTTTGGTAAATCAGCTCCAAAGTATACAATGCTAATTACCATAAGTGACTGCACATACTTCTAAACATCATCACTGGAAGGTTTTTCTCAGCACTGTTCTAAATTATGACAATGTACAACCTACTTACTGCTAGTAGATACTCATAAATTGTTTATAACAATATATGCCATAAAGGGTAATTATATATTTACATTGCATTACAATGAATTGCTTTATGATCCATGTGGTACTATTTCCTTACCCATGTTCTGTACCCATTTGAGTATTGTATATGTGATGACTTTAATGAAATGGGGAAGTTTAATTTTTAATAGCACAAGTTCATTTAAAAAGCATTCCCTTAGGCAGAATATGCTACAGGAAAACACTTCATTTAAATAATACTTATTGTCTTTTTGCAGATTAACATGGATGCAGAGTGTTTATATTATTTTGTATAGAGGAGAGGGGCACAAATGGACTGCAAAATGTCTCTTTCCATCAGATGTCTAAACACTGCATGTTTATTTGAATACAAGAGAATACATAATGTATATACGGTAAGGCAATCATATTACCTACCAGGTGTAGAAACCCATTCCAGACCTTTACATTTAAAGGCTTAGTCCACTTTTAAATGTCTTTTGTTGTTTTAACTAGATGATATTGTAGTTATATATTTTCTATGTCATTTGTTTGCCTTACGTTATAATGATGAACTCACATGTTGTACCCGCCATTTGTAGTGTAATGGCTGATTGATCCCCATTTGTCCATGTGTTCATTCACCTACATCTTCCCTATTCACTAAAGGGATAGACAGCTTCTTGTTTTGGGTCATGCAGTATCCAATAAATGTCTCGCCACTTCCTCCATTTTGCATCACAAAAGTGGGAGTGCTCATGTGCTGAAAGACTGCATGGCTCTGTTATTCCTGTGCCTGTTTCTTGTATCTGATCTAATTACTATGTACCTCTCACCTGAAGAGCACTAGTTTGAGAGACCCAGGGATTGTGGGATATGTAGTTTCTTTACAGGAAGTGATAGTTCTCACACTACAGACAGAGGTTGTGTACTAACATGTGCAGTGCAGTACCATGTCAAACACAAACAGAAATCACTGACACACGAATAAGAAGATTTATTCTACTATAAACTATGCATACAGGAGAAAAAGAACAAAAAGGAAGGCACACACCTAGTGCATTACCAAAGATATTTAATTGAATAAAAAACAGGTTAAAAGTGGATACTCACAGAGTAGCAGCTTACAAGAAGCCACGCAGCAAATCTATGTTACAGGTACAGACACCGCAAGGGGAAATGGAACAAAAGATGATGCGTTTCAGGGGTGGACCCCCTTCCTCAGAGCTAAGCAGCTTAGCTCTGAGGAAGGGGGTTCGCCCCCAAAACCCATCAGCTTTTTTCCATTACTACTTGCGGTGTCCCTACCTGTAACATAGATTTGCTGCATGGCTTGTTGTGAGCTGCTACTCTGTGAATACCACTTTATACCTGTTTTTTATTCAATTAAATATCTTTGGTAATGCACTAGGTGTGCGCCTTCCTTTTGGTTCTTTTTCTCCAGTTTCTATTGGATTAACCCCATCCGAGGAGGGCAGCATCCGCCTCATCTTGGAGTGTTTGGTACCCTTGCCATTTTTTATTACGAAAAATACCTTTTTGGAGCTGAAAGAGACTGTGCTTTCTTGTATATAGACTGAGCCAACAAATGACATCATGAAACTACAATATCAATGCACATCCACTGTGTGTATATACCGAGGGCAGGTATCATAAGAAAAATATGTTTGTTCTAATGATGCTGGTGGTAGCTTTTTTTCCTCTCAAAGCTTTAACTATCAACTACACTTGTAGCTATAGTCCTTACCCTGCTAACCCTAAACTTAGCTAGCACTAAGACCCTCGAAAATCACAGTAATGCTAACCTTTCAGAAGTTTTTATTTCTTCTACTTTCCCAGGAAATTACTACTTCTAGTTATGGCTGGGGCAAAATCTATGATTGACTCTTTAGGCAAAAACACAGAAATACAAGCATGAGCAGGCTAATAGCGGCCTGGAAGTTATCAGTAAGGAAATAATAACAGCTGCTAAAAATGTAAGTATTTATGCAGCTCTCTAGCTTCACTCTAGCTTAGATGAAGGGTCAATTGGGTGATGACAATAGCTATAGTTTTAGCCTGCTTTAGGAAGAAGAATGTAATAACTGGAGAAATCTACAAATACAGTAGCAAACACATTTACAGCAAAAAGAGATCAACATGAGCTTCAAAAAAGAAAAGCAGCACCAGAAAAAAAAACATACCATCATCAAAGCAATTCCTAGAGAGAACCTGTGCACTAACAATAGGTTTACCACACCAAGGACCTGTTCCATAAATCTATTACCCTACTACAATAAAACCACACACTACTGCATGTATATTGCATATAATAATTATATGGCATGTAAATGCAAGGTTTCTGAAGTTGCTGTGAGATTACTTATTTGACACATTGAAATTATCCATTCAGTGAATCAATGGCAGTTTTGATATGTGCAGTATATTTAAATTAAAGAGATTGATAACATAGTTGTTATCCTCAGTTGTAATCCTGAGGGTGAGCTTCTAGCAAAATGATTTCGCTATTACAAGTGAACACATCTAAAACAATAACAGCATATTGTTAACAAATCAGGTGGATAAGGCGATTATGTAGATGTGTTCTCTTTCCATGACAACTATGAATTCCATGGATGGAACAATTTCACAATGATTCATGTGACACAAAGAATGGAGTTATTGCTGTGCTTGACAATAATAACAGGTATACTGATTAACTATAGACTGTTTATTCTAGCGTTAGCATGATCTATATCATTAGCTGCAATGAGTTAACAAAATCAAAATTGGGTATTAAAATTCTCAAAATAACCTTGACGTTCCCTACAAGACTTGATCTATTTCATACATACAGGTTTAGTCAGTTAAACATGAAAAATTGACAGCTCGCCTGTTTAAATAACCTTGGACACTCCAATAACAAGAATGCCCTAAACAAAACCTCTTTCAAGCACACAACATACTGTATATATAAATGAACAGCACGGCTTAAATTGTAACTAACTATAGGTAAACACTACGATGACATTTATGATAAAATCTGTCAGTTGCATTAACATACAACAGCAGTTTTTATTTTTCTGAGTACCCCATAAACATGGTTTTATTACCTGAGTAGTATGTAGTGACATACTGCATCTGATATGTCATATTTCATTTTGCACATAGTTACACTTTAGGTTACTATCTTTTTTATAGATAGATAAAAAAAAACAAGATACATATAATGGTTATAGAGGGAAACCATGCATTTTTTTTGTGCTTTTATCTATTTCTTCTATAAAAATTACCTTATATGGGAAAGGCAAGGTTTACTAATAGCATATACAGCCATGAATGTGTGTTTTGTTTTGCTTATTTGGGTTGATATAATCATTGAGCAAGCCCAACAGAGATTAAAGTATAATGAAAGCCAAAACTTTTCTTTTGATTTTCAATGGCTAAGGGAATGGTGAGAACCCCTGTCATTTTTACCTAGTGACCAAATGTGGTATTTTTTTGTTTTAAATTATTGAAAAACATGCCTCTAACAACATCTGTTTTTTTTTTTGCCCCACCTGCACAGATTTTTTTTTTAATACACCTCACAGTATGTATGTTGACTAAATGTGTTGGGGTATTCAAGAACCTGTACTTGGTTGCTTGTAACTAAAATTTAAAAGTTGTTACTTTAAGAAAATATCTCCAGGGCTAAATAAATCCTAGAAGTCATACAAACTAATAAAACTACTTTTGGTCATTTTTGTATTACTGGGGTCAGTGAATGCTTGGCCCCTAGACATTATGGACCAACTTCCCAGTTCTGCAATATTCATTCAACCTGTTATGATTGTAACAACAACCTCATGTGCAGCTTACATTTTTCTTCCTCAAATGCTAAATGCTTCCCAACTGAGTTACCAGAAGCTCAGTATTCCTGAATGAGTGTTTTAGTCTGAGAGGGCATTCAGCTAGGCTTACCTGCTTCTGTAAACATATGTCAAATATTTACTGAGGAAAAGTGGCCAAGAAATGTTCCTGAATAACTATTGTGGTTTTTATCTCCTTAATTTTCTGTTTACTTTTTACAAAATTTGATGGTACCTTTATCAGTGTGTGACAATGCTGCACCTTGTTAAGATTACAGAAGGGCCAGATGTTACCTAGGGTCTTCACGTATGCAAGTTGGGGGGCTCTGGGATGTTTATTCTGAGTGTAAAAAAAAGGTTTTGCAGTTTGCTCCAGAATTGGAAACACTGATTTTTTTTTATGGAAACAGAAACCTCATTGTGCTTGTGTGAACACGCCTTTTAGGCCTTGTTCCCATGGGAGGCAATATGCTCTGTGCCCTGTGAAGGGACATCTTTTACCACCATGGAGATGCGCAGGTGTTAAGTGCATCCTCATGTTGGCACATCCCATTTTAGTCTATTGGGACACGCGGCTGCAAAGACACAGCCACTGTGCCCTTATATGACACGTGGTGCACATGGGTGCAGGTCCTCAAACTCACTCTGTGTGCATTTGGGGACACATGCCTGCATTTACCCGCTTGTCATATAGGGACACAGCATCTGTGAAGCCTTGTGTCCCAATAGACTACAATGGGATGCCTGCACAGGGATGCAAGCAGCACCTGTGCATTCCTGTGCCAGTAAAAGATGGCCTTGCATGGGGCACAGAGCAAATCACCGATTGTGAATGGGCCTTAGTATAGGAGCTGTCTATGGTTTAAGCTGCTGCATGAGCAGCATGTGTGAACAGGTACTGGAAGAGTGCCTATTCTGGTCTGAAGGAGAGTTAATTTGACCCGGCCATCACCTGAGAGAGGTATTGTAAATATGTATGTATTTGATATGTTTGTGCAGCCCAGGGTAGTTTGTTTGTTGGTCACAAGGCTTAATGAGAGGTGGTGGTGAGTTTGTGCAGAAACAAGCTCATGGATTGTGCAGTCTGGATAGCCCAGAGGCTGGAAAATTTCTAATTTTCCCTTGTGATGCCAACACCCCTGCAAGGGTAACCTTTTGTATATTTTTTTATTTTTAATTTTGAATGAAAGTGGGCAGGAAGCATTGAAACATACTTCACTGGCTGGATCAAAGTTAATGAAAGGCAACACACTTGAGTGACCACAATGAATTCTGTTTTTTTCTTTCAGAAATTTATGAACACCCCCCCCCCCAGTGAGTTCACACAACGGAAAGTAATTGAAACTAGGTCGGTCACTTCATACAAAGTTACGAAGGACGGGTGAAAGTAAGTTTTAATTTTTATTTTTTTATATGTTTTCCAATGGGAACGTCCCCACAACCGTAGTGTTCCCTTTTAATCTTTAAAAGGTCGGAGACCCGATAGGTCTGACGTGTTAGGTACTCGAACAAAGACGTGTTTGAGTGGTGGTGGAGAGTAATTCGGAACACTGGTTGTTTGTTTGATGGGACCCGACGTGTTTGTATAGTTTATGTATGTATAAATGTTATGGAGAGAGTCCACTACCGGCCCAGTTTAATTGAGAGGAAGTCTGGTCTTATCC
>BLSH010042297.1:149182-164193 GCA_018402905.1 Glandirana rugosa | reverse complement strand
CCTATTCTGGTCTGAAGGAGAGTTAATTTGACCCGGCCATCACCTGAGAGAGGTATTGTAAATATGTATGTATTTGATATGTTTGTGCAGCCCAGGGTAGTTTGTTTGTTGGTCACAAGGCTTAATGAGAGGTGGTGGTGAGTTTGTGCAGAAACAAGCTCATGGATTGTGCAGTCTGGATAGCCCAGAGGCTGGAAAATTTCTAATTTTCCCTTGTGATGCCAACACCCCTGCAAGGGTAACCTTTTGTATATTTTTTTATTTTTAATTTTGAATGAAAGTGGGCAGGAAGCATTGAAACATTCTTCACTGGCTGGACCAAAGTTCATGAAAGGCAACACACTTGAGTGACCCCCCCCCCCCCCACAAGTATTTAAAGACTTTCTTTTTTTGTCTTAAGTAACATTTAAAGGTCTCCTTCTCACCCTCACAATGTGACTAGACAGTACATGTGGAAGCAAAAGACTAATGAGAAGTAAGTCACTCTATTCTCTAATCTCTTTTTGCATCCTCCTTTGCACAGGAGTGTCCCTGATTGGCTCCTTCTGCTACTTCTCTCTCCCCTTCTCTGAGGTCTGCTGTACAGAGACTGCAAGAGGCAGATACTGGGTCACATTCAGGTACTTGCACTGCTTACATTTAAAAAAATGTATTTAATTCTATTAATAAAAACATACAAACATTTTTTTCGCAAACTATTTGTGCAGCGATTTTTCAAACGCAATTTTTGTAAAATAAAAACACTTGTTTTAGCGGGGCTTTACCGCTGTTATAACAGTGCTTTTCAGCCACTAGTGGGATATTTTTAAACTCCTAAAAGGGGTTAAAACGTCCATGTTGCGGCTCTTCCGAAGTGGTGCTCATTCATTCCAATGGGCAGTGCAGTTTGGGAGCGGTGTATATATCGCTCCCGCACAGCCCCAAAGATGCTGCTTGCACAACTTTTTTTTCCATCCTGCAAGTGCACCGCCCCAATGTGAAAACACTCGGGCTTTCACACTGGGGAGGATGGAGAGGCAGTTTTGGGCGCTTTACAGGCGCTATTTTTAGCACTAAAGTGCCTGAAAACTGCCTCAGTGTAAAAGGGGTCTAAATGAGGTAAAGCTTCATTGGAAAGAAAAGTGAAGCTAGAGACTGTTATCTATTGAACCTCTAATTTCACATGCCTGCTTTTTTATAACTACCAGCAGCTAGCACGATAAAATGAGGGTAACAGGTTGCATAGTGTAACTGTTTTACAACTGGCTTTGTAGCTCCTACTCATCATTTTTTTTAAAGAATGCACTTTTGAGTAAGTTACATACCTGTTAATGGAATATACTTATTCTGAGTATTCCAAGAAGAAACACAAACATTATCTCAGAACATGATGAATGGTTTTAATGGAAAAAGCTCCACTGTTAACAGGTGACCATTTACTATTTTCTTTTGAAAAAACTATCCAGTAATGACATAGCATGATCTGAAATATTAGGATATTTTTAGCAATCTCCCATTACAGAGAAGTGAATTTCTACATTTTATTTGGCAAACCAACCTGTTTTATTTTTTCAGCATATATTTCACAGTGTTACCTCCCAGAAAACTGCAGTGTTCTCCAGCAGTCTCCTGTATGGCTTTCCGCCAAGTTACACAACAAATTGATGAAAAAGATAGGAACCTGCACACAGCTATGTACTGTATATAGCAGATCTTTTAGCATATTGATAGCCATGGAGACTGCAAGGAATGGGAAATCATGGAATTTAAAAGGGGGGAGGGGGTCTTTAGGACTTTTGGGGGTTGGTATTTTTAATAGGAGGCACATTAGCTTTTATATTGCAGAGCATGACAAGTGGTTAATTTATAGAAAACAGATATATGTTCATGTCATTGGCTTCATATATCTGTTTTCCAACCACTACAGTTAACAATCACCTAACATTTTCTCATTTTCTGAAAGTATATGCGAAAGTGGAACTTTCGCTTTAATGGAAGGTGACCCCCGACATGCCACAATTGGCATGTCTTTTTTTGGGGGGTGACCAGGGGCCCTGTTTTCACAGGGTCCCAGGTCCACTTTCTCCCCTGGTGCTGTGGCACACGACACAGGTCCCAGAAGATACGCCGGCCAGCCACAAGGCGCAGTGCGACTCGCGCATGCGCAGTACGCGCCCGGCTTTGAAGCCAAAGCCAGGTGCCCACACTCATGATGCTGGCACCTCCGAGGGGAAGGGGCGAAGAGCGAGTCCTTGGGTGACCGCATTGCTGGAGCGAGGGACAGGTGAGTGGCCGATTGTTAAAAGTGAGCAGCTACACTTTTTGTAGCTGCTGACTTTTACATGGTTGGAACTCCACTTTAAGGCATTTTGATATTTGCATAACCCCTCCCAAAGGCCAGACTAATGCTTGCATTAGGTCTGAGGGCTTTTAAGAGGAATAGTGAAATAGAGTGCTGGGATGCTTCTCAAACCCTCCCGCCACCCACCACAAATGATCTGCTTGAATTGTATAGAGAAGCAGGGAATCTTAGATATGCTATGGAAAAGGGAAAATTCTAATTAATATTTCATTAGCATTTGAAAGGGAGGGGACAATAAAAGGTGAAAGATTAGCAGATAAAACGTTAATATATATAAAACAGTATTCCTCTCTCCACATTTAAATGCAGAATAGGCTATCCAGGAGAAGAACTTAAGATTAAATTATAGACTATAGTCGAATGTATGGAAATGACTTGACAATCAGACTATCTAACTATCTCTTTCCTCCTCAATACCCACATTATCCTGTATACTTGTAACCCATAATCATGTATGTTTGATTGGATAGAAGATCATCCACTTGCTGAATATTAACTAGAGCAGCAAGGAATTAGTGGGACTTTACATGTACCTTGTAAGGTTTATTAGGTATTGAAACAACTCAATTAAAAATGTACACATTTTTATTTAGCACACATGTGCCATATCTTTAAAGTGGTTGTCAACCTGTGACAACCACTTTAACCTACAGGTAAGCCTGTGAAACCTGCATGGTTCAGGAGATATGCAGTGTTCTGCATATGCCAACGTCATTTCGACACATGCGTAGTGAAGAAACGGCCTCCGTGCCATTCCACCACTGAGACCGTGCCGTGACTGGCGGCTCCTGCATATATGCGCGGGAGTAATGTCACGCGACTCCGGCCAGTCACAGAGCCGGAGTCGTGGCCCCGGATGGAAGAGGGGCAGAAGATGGACACTGCCAGACAGGGGACAGTGCTGGATGTTGCTGGCTTCGTTTGCAGGTAAGTGGCACATAATGGGCTACTATGCGATGCATAGAAGCCCATTATGCTTCTAATTTACAGGGGTATGTAAAGGAAGTAAACCCAATATGGGTTTACTTCCTCTTTAAAAACAATAAAGTACAAACAATAGTGCAATGTAGATAACATTTCACAGTTAAAGCTATGATTGACCAAGGAATGGTGATCCTGGTGGCAAAATCCGATATGAAGGTCTACACGTTTTGCGGGCTGACACGCTTTATCAGGGCCACAGATTGAAATATTGATTTATGTACAAACTGTGGAGATATACAAATTTCAGTGTGAGCACAAACAGAAAAAACATACAGAAAATCATAAAATATTAAAACATTATATCAAAACATATATAATTATCTGATATATGCACCAGTTTAAACATAACAAACATGGTAAACAGCTTTTCTTATGTATCATGACCAAATATTGGAAATGTAAGCTACACATCCTATATCCAATAGGAATTAGATAACCTAATTTAGATAGTCTCATATAAAGAGTGTATATGTATCCTGGTTAAAGTTCAAGAGTAATTATATATGTATTAAAGAAGAAATTGGAGGATTCACCTGTGAGATAGTTGGCAACAGCCTGGTGGAAATTAAGCCTGGGGAGCCTGTGGGAATTGAAGCTGCATGTTTCCAGCAAGAAGAGATTGTTCCTTTAAAATTTCAAAATATGAGGCGTACGGTATAAACCACAGATACCTCCTGCTGAATATTAGGCTATGAGAGAAAATTTTCCAGTCTGGCTGGAATAGTTTTCCCCTGCCAGAGCTTTTTACAATTAATATAATACTACTGTAACCAAGAGCTAAATGCACATTTGGTGCAGCAAAATTGTGATATTTAAGTGTGTGCTAATCAAAACACATTCCCAAGTGTTCAGGTTCATGCACACAAATGATTAGGGCCATACACTTCCCAAATAAAAGTATTTCTGTGGCAAGTACAGCCAGGTTTTTCTGATCAGCCATGGATAGGAAACCCATGCAAATCAAAGACACGTGGATGCTGTTCAAGCTGTTCACAAGTAATCACAAATAGAGTGATTACCTGCGGTTAAGGACACATCCATCCCTAATGTCAGGTAATTGCTCCTTCTGCGATTACATGCAGACTATGGACAGTCATGGACAGTGTCTACCTGTCTTTGATTTTTACAGACTTCTTGTGCATGGCTGATCAGAAACACCTGGCCATACCTGCTACAGAAATGCATTAATCTGGCCAATGTATGGCCCTAATCAGCTGTGTGTACGAGTCCCTAAATTACACAAGGTTCAAAAAAATATAACAGACCGATATGATTAAAAATATATGAAGCAACTCTTGAAATGTCTTGGTTTAAGAACACCTTGTACAATCTGGTAAAACTTACATTACAACTTACAGCTGACATTCTGTGCCATTTCAGTAAGAATAAATCCCATTCTCCTCTTTCTGAAATTAATATCTTTTCATATTTTCATTTTTTTTTCTATTACTTGACTTTAGAGATGGCAAAATCATTAATTAGCAGCATGATTTATTCCTAAACTACATTGTTTATTAAAAAAAAAGAAACACATTATACAGTGCATACAGTAAGTAGGGCTATATTAACCAGTTGCCAACCGCCCGCCGTCATAATACGGCGGCAGGTTGGCACTGCTGCGTGAATCGCTGTAGCTGTACGTCGGCTCGCACAGCCGTAATTGCGGGTGGGAGCGCAGCGGCGGCAGGGTGCCCACTGCATGCTGCGTGAGTGTGACCGCGGGTTGGGCGGACTCGATGTCCGCTGGCGACCCATGATCCCCTGTTACAGAGGCAGAGCGGAGATCTGCCAATGCAAACATGGTCGGATCTCCGTTCTGTCAGGGAACATGTAACAGATCTACTGTTCCCAGTGAGTCAGGAACAAGTAGATCTGTCATGCCGCTGCCAGCCCAGTCCCCACACAGTTAGAACACAGTGAGGGAACACAGTTAACCCCTTGCCCACCCCCTACAGTTTAACCTCTTGCCTGCCAGCAACATTTATACAGTAATCTGTGGTTATTTAAAGCTCTGATTGCTGTATAAATGTCAATGGTCCCAAAAAAGTGTCAAAAGTGTCTGATTTGTCCACCGCAATATCGCAGTCCCGATAAAAATTGCAGATCGCTGCCATTACTAGTAAAAATAATAATAAAAATGCCATAAATCTATTCCCACAGTTTTTAGACGCGATAGCTTTTGAGCAACCCAATCAATATATGCCTATTGCAATTTTTTTTACCAAAAATATGTAGAAGAATATATATCAGCCTAAACTGAGGAAGAA
Organism: Glandirana rugosa; assembly: GCA_018402905.1. NCBI lineage: Eukaryota > Metazoa > Chordata > Amphibia > Anura > Ranidae > Glandirana > Glandirana rugosa. The sequence continues at coordinate 158,601 of BLSH010042297.1, read as the reverse complement.
ATTGTTTTTTTCTATTTTTTTGGATATGTATTATAGCAAAAAGTAAAAAATATAGATTTTTTTTCAAAATTGTCGCTCTTTTTTGATTATAGCGCAAAAAATAAAGAGGTGATCAAATACCACCAAAAGAAAGCTCTATTTGTGGGGAAAAAAAGGATGTCAATTGTGTTTGGGTACAACGTTGCATGACCGCAAAATTGCCAGTTAAAGAGATCCAGTGCCGAATTGCAAAAAGTGCTCTGGTCAGGAAGGGGGTAGATCCTCCCGGGGCTGAAGTGGTTAAAGTGTATCTGAACTGAAGAACAAACATTTAATATATTGTAGCATACCATAGTGTATTTAAAACAAACAAGCATACTCACAAATAGAAATAAAAAGCAAGGCCTCCCAATTACAAAGTGTGGTGACCTGCTCTGCCTCGCAGCTGTCCGGCTCTGTGCTCCCACACAGGCGTCTGTGCTGTGTTTAAAAAACTGTTATGCGATCACCAACTTGATGAGAACCTCACACATGCTGTCTGGCTCCTTCTCTGATGCATTTTGTCATCACAGCAACTTTTTCTAGAGGATCCCGTCTGTATGGAAGTTCAGAGCCAGAGTACTGCAAGGCAGAGCAGGTCACCGCACTGAGTTCTTGGAAAGCTTTTCTTTTCATTTGTATTTGTGAGTATACTTGTTTGTTTTCAAATAAACCAAGCTTTTCGATGGTGGTACACCATGTGGATGCTTTTACTTTATTTGGATATTTTCCAGGGAGCTTGATTTATTTCACCCAAAATGTAAACAAGAACTGTAAGGAGGATCTAGGGCTGCCAGGTTAAGCTCATCCCTGGGATGGTTTAGGCTTGTTTGCCATACTTGAGAGAGCCTGGCAAAGAATATCAGCGATTTCAGGTCCATATAAGCAGTGGTGGGCTACACTTGGTTTTCCCTACACTTTCTGGTGAAATAAGAAGATGTTAACAGCTTGTGCATGAGTGAATTAAGAAGATTCAGTATTCACTTTGGTGTTGTATGGACTTTTAGTGTGGGCTGGATATTTGAGTAATTAACAATGTAGAGATGTATTGTGTTTTTTTTTTTTATTTATGCAGAATTTAGCTTGTGTGATTAGTTTCACTGATGGGGTTGTTTTAGAGCTGTATATTTTCAGGGTTAGCCTGAATGATTTATAGTTGATATAAGGGGGATGTTTTAAATGCAGCAGCTTAAAATTTTGGTTTTAATATTAGGTGTTTTTCACATAATATTATCAATATACTTTAATTTCTGGAGTTTCTTTGAACAGACAAACACTTTAATATTTTGTTAAACAGACCAATAGGGAGCACATATGGGAGGTTCGTTGTTAAAGTTTACATATGTACACCTAAGTATTAGTTATAACAGGAATAAGCATTGCAGAGTAATGATGCTTGCATGTATTATAATAAACAAACAAACAACCTATTCGTTCTAATGAAATAAAGAGATAAATTGTTTTGTCAAAATGTGAGAAGATTTTTTGACTTGTTTTTTTTTAATGGAAAAAATGTTCATAGCGGGTTATAGTTCTTAAAGAGTAGTTGCTTTTCAATAGATCTGATATTTCCATCAAGTCAATGATGAAAAAATTATATCCTGGAAGAGTGGGGGATATTTACTGGTGACTGGTGCACTCAGAATCTGGTGCAGCTGTGCATAGTGACCAATCAGCTTCTTACTTCAGCTTGTTCAAGTAAGCTTTGGCAATAAAACCTGGAAGCTGATTGGTTTCCATGCAGTGCTTCACCAGATTTTGCGAACTCCAGTTTTAGTAAATAGCCCCCCCCCAGTGTTTGAACTTTATCCAACACTATGTTATGAGATTAGCTGGGTTGTGTAAAAAGAGGTATGTCTCTTGTGTAAAAAAAGAAAGCCTTACACTGGCCATACACAAGCAATGTTCAGGCAATGGTCTCTACTTCCAGACAGCTTTTAATTGCAAAAGCAACAGATTAATGCAACCTTGCACCAACAGTTTCCATGAAAACCATTTACCAACAAACATTGTTGGTGGTAGGTTACAATTTTACACATCACAAGACTTAGCTATCAATAGTAGTTATGTCTCAGCAGGGGTAGTTGTGTCACTTTATTTTCAGCCACTAAGAATGGAAAAGATGACAAATATGTTGGATCATTACAGTATGTCTGGTACCTGAGTCAAGAAAATGAAGAATGCTCTCTGAAGGAGTCATTGGCAGCTATTTACTGAATATTATTACTTTAAAGGCTGCCATAAATGTCTCGAATGTTGGCTGATTCCTGCTAAATTGGCCAAAATTCAAGGAATGGGTGGCCCTGTTGGCCATCAAAAAGTCAAGTTTGTGCTGCCAGCAGTGTTTAGTCCTCCACACCAGCAATATGCTCAAGCATTGGTCCACATGCCTAAACACACTTACAAACAAACAGGCTACTGCGCATCAGAGTTGCTGTTTGATTTCTGGAGTGTAGCCGTCATTTTTAAAAATAGCCCCTGTTAACAACTTGCAGGAAAGGGTTGTTCAAAAACATGACCTGAATAGGTTGAAAACATTGATGAACTACAAAAATAAAAGGTGCAAAAATATTTCATAATACAGTATTTAAAACAATCTTCCCAGTAACTATTTTTTTGCAACAAATATATCACACACATCTTTGGATGTAAACAAAGTATGACATGATATAGTAATATTATTAGCTACAATACAATATTTTGTTTAAAACGTTCAATACTTAAAAAGGAGGTCAACTAGGAAAAACATAATTAGCATCTACTGGGAAGAATATTTGTACCATATAAACAATTTAAATATCCATTTCCTAAAAGAGGAAAAGACTAAAAAATACAAGAAGTGATGTGAATGTATAGTAAGTAAAGCACTGTGTGAATTGTAGGGCCTATATAAATGTCTGTAATAAATACATACTGTTTATTATGTCCTGCAGATGTTAATGGAGTGCATTCTGATTACTCACTAGAATAGTAGTTATGCTGCGCAAACTGGAAGTTCAGATGTAGGGGCCTTGGGCAGTCTTTTACCATTACAATGAGGTGACTTTTAGGTGCACTCAGTGGAGAAGTTCTGCATGAATCACACCACTGCTTGAACTGCGATCAAAATGGGCAATTATTAACATAACACATCAAGTATTTTTATCTAAATACAATTCAGAATTTTGTGCAAGAAAAAAAAAAGTATTTAAAAAACACTTTAGTGTTAGAAACATGTTTGCCTCATCATTGGGTTCTGCTTTAAATGAACTCTATAGTTGGGGCTGCCTGACAGAAATAATTAAACCACTGTAAAGCATTACTTTGAATCCTATTACTGGAGTACAATTAAAATATCATGCAAATAAAGAGTTTCTAACCACAATAAATAAAAAAAAACATAAAGAAGAACTTCAGGGAGATGCAAAACAATTATATATATACTCAAATGTATTTTTACATATAACCGGCAGATTTGTCATAGGATGATCAATAGGCTGAAGGAGACATGGGCAACACTAAATGCCAATCAAGCTTTGCTACATGCACATGTGCTGATAGGAAGCATGCTTTCTGCAAGAGAGAGCAGAGTAAGCAGGATTATTATTTTGTGCATGTGTTGCTGCTTCTTTATTGCCCAGTTAGTATATTGCAGGTGCTGGAAAGCAGAAGAAGTTAGAAGCACTGACGGGGGACCCCAGAAGAGGAGGGCTGGGACTACTCTGTGCAAAAAACAATGGGGTGTGCTTAGCTGAGAAAACCCCTCCTCCCCTCCTGAAGTTTCTTGGAATGAATGATATCCTTTGTCTAGGCCTGGAAACCAGGAAGTAATTGAAGAAGTGTAAGAAAAACGTTTAAAACAAGTAAATATGAGATACTTTCCTATATATTTACTAATGATTGGAGCATGAGGATTAAAAACAGTCAATCATGATTAAGAGAGTGAAGTTCTGCTTTAACCCTACAAGGTAGAAGTACCCTTCTGACTGTATTGTCTGTCAAATATGTATGAATCACAAACATGGCTGGACAGTACCATAAACCATTGTCAAAAAAAAATACTTTGGATTAGTTCTTAATTTCATATAACTTTAGTTTAGCTTTAAAGTGTTACTAAACCCAGGACCCTGCATTCACTATATCTGGTCTCCCACAGTACACAGAACATGGAAATGCAATTATTTTAATAAATATAAACTGCTAAATACCTTTTCTCATCAGCAGTATATATCAGTCTTGTGACTTATATCAGTGTCCAGCAGAGCACTGGTTAAAGCTTTTCATTGTCCTCCGATTCTCCTAAGCAATGTTCAGACAATGTTCTATACTTCCAGACAGCTTTCAATTGCAAAAGCAACAGATTAATGCAACCTTGCACCAACAGTTTCCATGAAAACCATTTACCAACAGACATTGTTGGTGGCAGGTTACAATTTTACACATCACAAGACTTAGCTATCAATAGTAGTTACGTCTCAGCAGGGGTAGTTGCGTCACTTTATCTTCAGCCACTAGGAAGGGAAAAGATGACAAGTATGTTGGATCATTACAGTATATCTATTACTTGAGTCAAGAAAATGAAGAATGCTCTCTGAAGGAGTCATTGGTAGCTATTTAGTGAATATTATTACTTTAACGGCTGCCATAAATATCACAAATGTTGGCTGATTCCTGCTCAATTGGCCAAAATTCCGATTGTCCTATGAGCCTGCAGCACCCCTGACCCTCTGTCTGGACAGTGCTGATTGGTCCTGTGCTGATCACATGCACCCTCCCAAGAAAAAAAATCTCTCTAACAATACACACCAAACTGAACATGTGCAGAATGCCCCAAGGCACTGTTCTATCAGGAGATAGTGTGGGGACTGTGAAAGAAGGGGGGGGGGATCAGAGAAGACAGGTTCAAACAGCCTTTTTACACAGAAAAAAGAAAAGGCTGGATGGCTGCACTCCGATGCAAACTCCTTTAGTCATTAAAAGAACAACAGACTGTGGAGGACTAAGAGTCAAAGCAGACTGATGTGTGTCACACCTCTAAATGTGCAGACACAATGCGCAGGATTAACACAGTGAGTACAACAAACATGCTTTACTGCATATACAGAATTATTTTACTGTTGTGGGTTTAGTAACACATTAATTCTTTATTTCATATAGTGATTCCATATGACATTTATATTATTATCAGGCCATATACAGATGCAAATAATCATATGTATTCAATTACAAAAAAAAGTAATTAAGGGCTCAATATATCTCGCTTCAAAAATGATGATGATGATTAAAAAATAAAAATAAAAATACTTGTTAGTACATTTTAATTCTAAGAAAACATGATATACCAATATTTACTTCCATCTTATGACATAAGATTAAATTAAAACATTTCAATAATTTGGAAGGGATTATTAACTCTTTACCTTTCCTTAAATAATAAATATTATTCAGTTTCTAACTCACGATGTTCACATGCTCTTGTGAGCTATTAGTTCTAGGTTATAAAAAAAAGGCTTCTATTCTCACATGGATGAACACTTGTTGATTTACTAAAGCTTGAAAGAGCAAAATTTGGTGCAGCTCCACACAGAAACCAATCAACTTCAAGGTTTTATTGTCAAAGCTTGATTGAACCAGCTGAGGTTAGAAGCTGATTGGCTAGCATGCACAGCTGCACCAGTTTTTGCACTCTCCAGCTTTAGTAAATCAACTCCTTGATGTCAATAAATTTGTGTGCCCCTAGCCTTTATTTTAATAGCTGTGCACTACTTGTGCTCACAGGGGAGCATTGCCTTTTCTTTTAGTAAATGTGAGTAAACCTCCTTGCAGTCAAAATAGACAGCAAAAAAGAACAATCTTACACCCTAAGTAAATCAGACCCCTGATACATATTATTTTGGTACTGATTATTTTTTCTTACTGTACTGTATACTTCAGTCTGTTGATCTACCGAATAACTACCAAGTAATGAGAAAAGTAACTCAAATAATAACAACCAGTAACATTAAAACTTGTTTTTTTGACATCTAATGCTTAATAAAGTTCCCTTTAAATATTAGTTGCTAGTCCTTAGTCCTTGATGACATCACAGGGCTCTCTGTGATTAAGTGGTCCACTAGTAAGACACATACCAATAATTACATAAAATCATGAACTGAAGGGAATGCATGATTAATAATGGATTCAACAGAGCTGGGCAAATGTTGTTCATTAATGACAAAGCAGCGAATAGGCAACACTGTATGTAAACTTAGCAATGAAGATTAAATCCATGATAATTACACTACATTAAGATGCAGGAGTGTCCTATGACAATATTTATGCAGAGGTTGCACTGCTTAGAGGAGCCAGACTGATGGTTAAGACCTTTTCACAGGGTTTATGGATGTCATTCCAATTAGTACTATGGCTACAAGGAATATTTAAAGATCCACAGCATCTTTTGAGCATTGCACTGTTTGCAAATAAGGTATACACGTAGATAAAATATATGTAAAGTCTAACAGTGAACTTATTTTAGTTAGTTTGTTTTAGTTTATTTTGAACATGTAAAAAATATATGCTTTTGCTTTCTTTGGCATGTTAAATATATAATTGACAGCATTCTGTTGTATTTGTTCACTAAGTGCAAAAAAATACCTATTTGTCCCATTAGAAATCTCATACTTTCCAGTGCGTACTGAAAACCCTGCCCACCCCCCATATATACAGTACAGTTAGTGAGCATTGCTATCCTAGGACTGGAAGAAAAGCCCAAAAAAATTTCAAATTTAAGGATTGTTAAACTTCAATATACTGTATGTTGTATAAAATGTGTGTTCTTAAGATTTGATACTATATTATTTACTAAACCTAGTCACTTTGCTGGTGGCAGAAGCTGGTTTGTTCATCAAGGTTGTTCAAAGTGCAAGGCTGTGCAAAGTGTAGTAACCAGTAGCAGCCAATTGGATTTTAGAACTACTGTATTGACGGGAGGTGAAGGGTGATCCATTCTTATTCATTACTGTTTTCTGCATATCCTCTTTGCTTTTTCCACTGCCCCACTGCATAGGCCCGAAAGCCTAATTTTGGTTTAGCTCATACTAAACAAATGTTTATGTTGTTCATAGTTACCAAATAATGGAAATATTTTAAGCTACAATTTCAGTTAGCAAAGGCATTTCAATTCAGTAGCAGAACCAGAACAGATCCTAACCACAAGCACTTTATTGTTTAGCTGTGCTCTCTAGTTGCGTGGCAAGCTGGTTCTCTATCTGACAAAGGCTTGAGCAAGATTTACAGTGATGTTTGCATTTGTCACAGTAGCAAGGCTTTCATTGCCTAGACATTTAACAGTAGACATGGGAACTGATTTACTAAGGTGTTATATGAGTGGTCACTTCAAATCTCTAATTGTGTATACAGAAATGATGAAAAAATGGAACTCTCCTCTCACATGGATGGATGTTCAAAGCAAATACAGGCTCATGTCTTTTCTGTGTACCTCACTTTACAGGTGCAATTTGTCTGCAAAAACCTGTGATGGAAAATCAGATACCAGAAAAGCACTGAGATCTCTGTATGGTGCCTAAAATGTGAACCCACCCTTTGCCTGTATTAGGTAAAATAACATGCACACTGTACAGCAGGCATCATAATCTACCTGCTTTTATCATCTCTCTAATCAATCCTCATAGCCCTTAAAAAAAAACTGTGCTTCTGGGTATGAGGCACACAGACACAGTCCCCTGCCTGCCTCCCACAATTCACAGCTTAGTGCCTGAGCAGCAAATCAATGGAAAAAATAAAAATTTCAGGAGCTCCAGTGACAGACCAGGACAGATAATGAGTGTAATGTGGGTAAGACAAGACACCTAGATAAAGTACAGGTTCACTGGAAGGAAGGCAAACATTTCAGTTTTCAAGCAAACAATATGTCATTATGATCAGAGCAGCTTCCACAAGCTTGATCCTTCTTCAGGGACACATCAGTACCACTCATTTCTTAAGAACCACTCATTAGTTAAACAGAACTTCTCAACGCAAGGAGCAATGTTGTGTAGTAACCTATAAAATCAGATTTTAGCTGTCTCCAACTAGAATAACAAGACGAATGAAAGACGGCTTCTAACTCATTGCAATAGGTTCTTGTATATTGTTATTTGATTACATATAATACAAATATGTATTAACTGGTACTTGAGTACTGTAAAATCTTTATAACTTAGTCACAAGAACATGGTGTTTCATGAACAATAAGCACAGGCTGCATAAGAAAACTTTGCATGGTCAATGCTTTATGGCAAACTCTACTGGGTTTCCTATCTGTGCTGGATAACAGCAGTAGAATGGTGTACCATGTTAGCTAAACAACAAAAGTGTTTTGGATTTAGGGTGATACAATTTTTTAACTAAATAGATTGTAGTGCAAGATTTGGGAACACTCTGGCCTTTTCCTGAAGGAGAGGTCAGGGTGCTTCAAAAGCTTGCACTACGATCTGTTAGTTAGCCAAAAAAGTGGTATCACCCTACATTCAAACTTTCATGCTAGAGAAAGAAATCATTAAGGTGAGGTAGAGTCAAGTACACCATAACAATCCTATACATGTTTTATGTGCTTCAGTGGGTAGCTATAACCTGTGGGATTGTTGTGCTTTTATGATATGACCAGATTTTATGTAGCAGTGACCTTCCAAGCATCAATAATATACACATTTTGCATTTTGTATATTGTATACTGATTTAATGCAGAGAGATGCTCCTGATAAATTAATTTGTTATGGGTTTAGATATGTTTACATATTAGTTTACATATAAGTCAACATATTATTTTCTGAAGACTTGGTTGAATCCCAAAAATACAAATTGCACTGACCATTATTAAACTAATTACAGGGTATATAGATGAAATGATTGCTGTTTTCATCTGTACACTCTGCATTTAATCCAGTAATCACCAGTAATCACTAGGGATAAGGTTCAGGTATGCCTTTACCATGGAATCGAGGCAAATCCTGCAGGCTCAAGATTCATGATCTCAGTAAATTTAAATAAATTATAATTTGCAATATAGACTATTTTTGTCTTGCTGTGCATTTTTAATAGTTTTAAGTATCTTTAATGTGTAAAGAAACTTTCCACAATTTCTTTACCTTTTTTCTTCCACCCCTCCTAAGTAGGTCTAGATCCTCCCCCTACCCCCAAAATTCTTTTACTTAGATCTCACTTTGGGGCCCACAACATTGCATTCGTCCTTTCGCCAGATTCCTGATTAAATGGCTGCACCTGCATAATTCTGCCCTGTAGATGTCTATAGGGCTGGAAGACTTGATCAGCTCCTAACATTAAAACTGTGCAGGTGTGAATTTTGGATTAAGAATCTGGCCACAGGTCCCAAAGTGAGATCTAAGTAGGTATAGTTGGTTTGGGGGGGGGGGGGGGGCGCA
>BLSH010042297.1:125247-135844 GCA_018402905.1 Glandirana rugosa | reverse complement strand
TTTTCCCTCTCCCCATTTTTTGTAGGGCACTTGCCCTAGTTTGAAGATGATTTTAGAACAGTTATATGGCTTCTACCGTTAATTAATACTTTTCAGACACAGTTTGAAGATGATCCACATTCACCTCCATTTTTGCATTTTTTAAGTTTTTATTTTTTTAAAAATATTTAAAGTTATTTCCCTGTCCCCATTTTTTTGTAGGGCACTTGCCCTACCCTTACCCCCATTTTACTTCCTTTTGCAGCCCTCTGGGGCTTTCCAGGACTTTGCTACAGCCATTTTTGTGCCTAAAAGTTCGGGTCCCCATTGATTTCAATGGGGTTCGTTGTCCGTGCGATCGTTCGGGTTCCGTCCGGACCCGGACCCGGACTTTGTCCCGAAGTTCGGACGGACCAGCAGAACCCGAACTTCCAGGTGTTCGCTCAACTCTACTTATAAATTGACCACTTTGTGTAAAAATAAAAGCACTTTCATTTTCTTTCCAAGTTTTTCGAAGACTTGTGGAAAAAAATGAACCATTCAAAAGACTCATATTGCCTCATAGATTATACGTTGCAGTGTTTGCTTTTCAAAATGGGGTAATTTTGTGGGTAATTCCATTGTCCTGGTGCTCCAGGGCCTTCAAAAGTGTAATAGGTCGTTAGGAAATTAGATGTGAAAATTCTGCTCCTAGAATGCATGACGGTGCTCCCTGCATGTTGAACCTCTCTATGTGGCCAGACTGTGAAAAAGTCTCACACATGTGGTATTGTCATACTCGGGGCAAGTAGCAGAATGTATTTTGGGGTTTAATTGGAAGTATGCATATGCTGTGTGTGAGAAATAACTTGTTGTTATGGCAATTTTGTGCAAAAAAAAATAATAATAATTTCTTAATTTTCCCAAGAATTGTGGGAAAAAAGTACAACTTCAAAAAACTTGCCATGCCTCTTACTAAATACCTTTGAATGCCTACTTTTCAAAAGGTGGTAATTTGGGGGGTATTTGTACATTCCTGACATTTCAGGGCCTCAAGAAATGAGATAGGCCATCAGTGCATCAGGTGTGATCAATTTTCAGTGATTGGCACCATAGTTTGTAGACTCTATAACTTTCACACCGACCAAATAGTATACACTTATTTGGGTTATTTTTACCAAAGATAGGTAGCAGTATAGGTTTTGGCCCAAATGTATGAACAAAAATTACTTATTTGCAAAATTTTATTACAGAAACTAAAAAAAGTGGGGTTTTTTTCAAAATTTTCGCACTTTTTTCACTTATGTCGCAAAAAATAAAAAACCCAGAGGTTCTTAAATACCACCAAAAGAAAGCTCTATTTGTGTGAAAAAATGATAAAAATTTTGTTTGGGTATAGTGTAGCATGAGAGAGTAATTGTCATTCAAGGTGTGAGAGCGCTGAAAGCTGAAAATTGGTCTGGGCAGGAAGGGGGTATAAACGTCCTGTGTTGAAGTGGTTAATGTAGTTGAGAGACAATCTAATAGCTAAGTGTGACAGGTCACTAATTTCATTAAAGAGTAACTAAGGGCAACAAGTATAATCATTTCAAATCACTCAATGAAAATTTAACTATATCCAAAATGTGATTATTCTCAAGCCAGAAAGTCTACTCAGTATATCTCAATCTAAGTTTTATGTAGTTCAATGAAACCATATTGCCACTTACCTTATAGCAGAGCCTGATATGTAGATGGAGGCCTTTCTTACAGCCCCAGTTCAAGGGCCACTGATGATGAGACAGTGGGCGTGAGATCACGGTGAGGTATGAGTGCCTGTAATGTGTCCAGCTGACCATATAGGTAAGTAGCAGATGCTTCACCAGCAGACCCCGGACTTGGCAGACAGCAGGCAGGCAGTTGCTTGGCTGGCGGATGACTGATCACAGGTACAGAAGAGGCTGGCAGCACATGGCAGGTAAAGGACCAGCAGGGACTAGGTGAGTATGATGCAGAGCTGAGCAGATGGATAACTGAATGCATGGTCAAATGAGCCAGGTCAACAACAGACAGTCGGGTACAAGCATGGACAGCAAGCAGCAGAGTGGTTAAGGTACAAACAGAAGTCAGCAACACTGGAGCAGGCAGCTGAGCAAGAGGCAAAGCAGAATCCAGAAACATGAACAAGTCAGGGCAGGTAGCATTTAAGCATGGCAAGCAGGGTCAATCATAGAAGTCAAACACAGGAACAGATGCAGGGACACAGGGAGAGCTGTAGCTCAGACAGCACTGACTAGTACAACTTCTGCACTTAAATAATCTATTTAGCGTCAGTGTTAGCGGCAAGTATATATACACAGCCAAACGATCACCTGCAGGCTTGCACCTGTGCATTTGTATGGTATTCTATTTCACTTCTTAAAAGTGATCCTAAAGAAGCTCACAACACCATATTCAATCCACACTCAAAAGGTGTTCTGATTGTGTTTGCTGGCCACCGCTTCCAAAAGGTGCATTCACCAAAAGACATAGAAGTTAACCTCTTGCCGACCCGCCGCAGTACATTTACTGTGGCAGGTAGGCTTCTAAAGGCACAATCACATACCTGTAAGTCAGAGGTTATTTCCGGGTCCATGCGTGCACCTGGAAGCCCGAGTTGTCATTAACTGCAGGACAAACTGTGTCAGCGGGTCCCGGTCAATAATTTCACTCAAGATCCTGCTGATCGCATGCAGCCAATGAGAGATCAGCATGTGCTTATATTTGTAAACACAGGCAGTTGATCTCACTGTTCCTTTTGTTCCTGGACCCTTTTCAATCCAGGAGCAGAAGAGAACAGCACACAGTAAATTGAAGCAGCCCATTTTACACACACACACTTCATATTGAACCCCTTGATCACCCTCATTAACCTTTAATCACCCCTGTCACCCAACAAGTTCCATTAGTACAGTGTCAGTGTATAGTATTTTTCACTGATAAGTCTATAAGCATCACTTTTGACATCAGATAGTTAGAGAATGTCAGGATCAGTTAGCATCCCTCCCAGTCAGGGTCAGCTACTGTTATATTGCCTGCATACTATCATACTCACGCTATAGGTTGCTGATCACTGCCATTACTTGTAGTGTCTGTATAGATCAGTATGTAAGCGTGCCAGATACAGGGTCAAAATGTATAAGCTTTGTGAGAGGGCTATACAATACAAGCTATACATACACATTTAGAGTCTATGAGGGAATGGACAGTGAAGTAGAGACCCCGACTGCCCAGACTACATGGGGAGCAGTGGCAAGATAGTATGGAACTTGGTGTCTCTCTTGTTCTGGAAGGGGTACCATTTGTATATAGACAACTACTATACAAGCGTACCACTATTTAGACACCTATTTGATCTTGAAATTTGCTGCAGTGGCACTGTGTGACCTAATCACCGGGCTTCACCCCATGGCTCATTAGCAGCAGACTGAGGGCAAGAAAACCTGCTTAAGAAATGTTGAATTACTCGCAGTGAAGTGGAAGGAAAAATGGGATGTTTTTGTCCTGTCTTCCATTCATGTAGATATGACAGTCCGAATTTGCATGTCATCTGGTGTTGTTGGGAAGCGTCTCTGTGTCCATGAATATAACCTTAACATGGGAGACGGGAACTTCAATGACCAAATGATGAAGCCATACTTAGTTTCCTGCAGAGTTTGACACTGGTACAAAAGGGTGTTTTTTATTTCAATTTGCTGTACATAATGCTTTTGTGATTAACAAAGCAACAGCAACTGGGGAAATCCATAGTGGAGAAGGATCTGGGGGTTTTGGTAGATCATAAGCTTAATAATGGCATGCAATGCCAAGCCACAGTTCCCAAAGCAAGCAAAATCATTTCTTGTATTAAGAGAGATATGGACTCCAGAGATAGAGACATAATTTTGACCCTGTACGAATAATTAGTAACACCTCATCTGGAATATGCAGTTCAGTTTTGGCACCAGTTCTCAAAAATGATATCGGGGAACTGGAGAAAGTGCAGAGAAGGGCAAACAAACTAATAAGAGGCATGGAGGAGCTCAGCTATGAGGAAAGATTAGAGGAACTGAATTCATTCTCTTGAGAAGAGGAGATTAAGGGGGGATATGATCAACGTGTACAAATACATAAGTGGTCCATAAAGTGAACTTGGTGTTGAGTTATTTACTTTAAGGTCATCACAAAGGACAAGGACGCACTCTTTACGTCTAGAGGATTTCATCTCCAAATACGAAAATGTGGAATAGACTCCCCTCAGAGGTGGTTTTGGCCAGCACGGTAGATTGCTTTAAAAAAGGCCTGGATTCTTTCCTTAATGTAAATAATATAACTAGGTACTAACATTTTTAGGTAAAGTTGATCTGGGGTGAATCTGATTGCCTCTCGGGGAATCAGGAAGGATTTTTTCCCCCGCTATAGCAAATTGGATCATGCTTTGCTGGGGTTTTTTGTCTTCTTCTGGATCAACTGTGGGTGAAGGATTGTATAAGGGATTGTATGGTTATATATAATTTTTCTATTTTTTTTTTGCACTAGGTGGACTTGTGTCTTTTTTCAACCTGACTAACTATGTAACTATGTAACTATATGTAACTATGTAAGATGTGGATCCTTCCTAAAATGTCATGAAGCAATCTTCATGGCCATTTTGTATCCAGCAGGTGCTGTGGCCCAAACCCCAAATCCAGATTCAGTGAGACGACTGCATGAGAGGCATTTACCTGGTGTCCTCCCTAGTACCCCACCCAAAGGTCACCCAAAAGAAAATGTTGTGTTTGTAGTAGACGCAGAATAATATGTGGCACCCATTTTTTCTGTCCTTCTGTCCTTCCTGCTCTAGACAACCTGATTTCTGCATTAAGGACTGCTTCCATGGCTACTGCGCAGTGCAGTATTAATATTGTTGCTGTATTGTCTTACTTTATATTGTAAAGTGCTGCACAAACTGTTGGTGCTATATAAATAATAACAATAGTACAGCACAGCGCAGTTTAGGGCACACAATCCACACACAAGAGGTTAGATAGTCAGGAAACTATCAATTACATTTTGAGAGATCCTAAACTCAAAACCTGGAAAGTTTACAGTTATGGTTCTGATAAGTTACAAAAAAAGTAGAAAAAAAAAATAAGAAGAAAAGTTGTGTTATTGAGTTAATGTTATATTGTTACTTTGTTTTATTTTTAACCATTGTTGTTTGCTTTGCAGGAACTCCAATCAGCTGCAGCACTGATCAGTTTATTCTGACAGCAGCAGGGTGTTTCTTTCCATATCCCTGTTCTAAAATCATCTGCAAACTGTGTGTGAAACTTAAACAATAGCTGGGAGAAGCCGCACACAGTTTGCAGATGATTTTAGAACAGGGATATGGCTTCTCCCGGTTATTGTTTAAGTTTCACACACAGTTTGCAGATGATTTTAGAACAGGGATATGGCTTCTCCCGGTTATTGTTTAAGTTTCACACACAGTTTTCAGATGATTGTAGAACAGTGATATGGGTGCTCCCGGCTAATTTATACTTTTTTCACACAGTTTGAAGATGATTTTAGAACAGTGATATGGCTTCTCCCGCTAATTAATACTTTTCACACACAGTTTGAAGATGGTCCACATCCACCTCCATTTTTTATTTTTTTATGTGATTTTTGTTTAAAAATGCTTTTAAGTTATTTCCTTGTCCCCATTTCTTTGTAGGGCACTTATCCAACCCTTACCCCCATTCCCCTCCTTTTGCAGACCTCTAGGACTTTCCAGGACTTTTTTACAGCCATTTTAGTGCCTAAAAGTTCGGGTCCCCATTGATTTCAATGGGGTTCGGAGTCCGGGTCAAAGTTCGGGTTCTGTCCGGACCCGAACCCGAACTTTGTCCCGAAGTTCGGCCGAACCAGCAGAACCCGAACTTCTAGAGGTTCGATCAACTCTACTGCTGACCATAGTACTGATTGGAGACTGGAATGGTTGCAATCATCTCTATTGTCTAAGAAAGAGGAAGCAAGGAACATTTCATCACTACAGTTTTTCTGGATGTAAACAGCGCCATTTTTATATTTGGAAAATTTGCATTTTTGCATTGGTTTTTATTTTTTTAAACTTTTTTGCAAAATACTTGCGATGCTGCTTATCAAATGCCTCGGAGTGTCTACTTTCTGAAAAGGGGTCATTTGGGGGGAGGGGGGTGTTTGTACTGTCCTGGCATTTCAGGGCCTCTGAAACTCTGAAAGGTAGTGAGGAAGTGACATGAGGAAATGTGCCTTTTGAAAGCCTGAAGGTGGTCATTGACTTTTGGGGCCTGTATGTGGCTAGGCTGCCTAAAAATCTCTTACATGTGGTATCTTCATACTCGGGGAAAGTAGCAAAATATGTTTTGGGTTGTAATTCCACATATACCCATGGTATGTGTGAGAAATATCTCATTAAAGTGACAACCTTGTGCAAAAAAAAAAAAACCTTTTTTGTCCCTGGGGGAGGGGAGTTGTACTATCCAGGCATTTCAGGGCCTCTGAAACTGTGATAGGTAGTGAGGAAGTCAATTGAGGAAATATGCCTATTGAAAGCCTTAAGGTGATCATTGGATTTTGGGGGCTTGTATGTGGCTAGTCTGACAAAAAGTCTCTCATATGTGGTATCCCCATACTAAGGAGAAGTAGCAGAATGTTTTGGGGTGTAATTCTACATATATCCATGGCACATGTGAGAAATAGCTCATTAAAGTGATAACTTTGTGTAAAAGAAAGAAATGTTTTTCTTTTGTCATTTTCCAAGAATTTGTGGCAAAAAATAAAATCTTCCATGCACTCAATATGCCTTTCAGCAAATAGCTTGGGGTGTCTGCATGCTAAAAAGGGGTCATTTGGTGGAGGAGTGTTTGTTCTATCCTGGCATTTCTGGGCCTCCGAAACTGTGATAGGTAGTCAGGAAATGATGTGAGGGAAATACACTCTTTGAAAGACTGAAGGTGGTCATTGGTTTTCGGCCCCAGTATGCAGATAGACTGCCAAAAAGTCAATCACGTGGTAAATTCATTCCAGTAAATACTGTATACCATAGTTTGTAGATGCTATAACTCTTACACAAACCAATTAATTTACACCTATTGGGATTTTTTTGCCAAAGACATGTAGCAGAATACATTTTGGCCTAAATGTATAACAAAATGTGATTTTATTGGATATTTTTTTATAACAGAGAGTAGAAAATATAGTTTTTTAACAAAAATGTTGGTGTTTTTTCATTTAGTGTACAAAAAATAAAAAACCCAGTGGTGATAATGTACTCCCTAAAGAAAGCTCTATTTGTGTGAATATAAAGGTATACATTTCATATGGGTACAGTGTTGCATGACTGACCAATTGGCAGTTAAAGTAGTGAAGTGTGGAATAGCAAAAAATACTCTGGTCATGAATGGGGTAAATCCTTCCGGAGCTTAAGTGGTTAAATCATAAAGGTAATAATACACTTTATGATATTCATATGATCATCCTCAGATCTCATCAGCAATCTCATCAGGTTTCCCTCACATATATACAAATCTTGCAAAGTCATGTATAGTACAAAAGAAACATTCTTTACCACTTTAACCACTTCCACACCGTGCGCAGTATATTTACTGCGGCAGTGTAAATGTGTCCTGCGATTCGCCGTAACTAAACGGTGATTTGCAGAGTGGCCTCTAGGGGTCGGAGGAGTGTGCCCGTGGCTCAGGCGGACCCGATGTCCACCGGTGAGCCATGATGAGCAGCCAGAGCCAAACAACAGCGAACCGCCAATGTAAACACGTCGGTTCCCCGCTCCGTCAGTGGGTACATAAGAGATCTACTGATCCCTGTCACTGGGATCAGTTAGATCTCTTATGCCTATAACAGTCCAGCACCCCCACAGTTAGAACACGCCCAGGGAACACAGTTAACTCCTTCACTACCCCCTGCAGGTTAACCCCTTCACTGCCAATGACATTTATACAGTAATCAGTGGACATTTAAATTTCTGATTGCTGTATAAATGTCATTGGTCCCAAAAAAGTGTCAAAATGGTCAGACATGTCCGCTGCAATAATGCAGTACAGGTAAAAATCGTAGATTGCCGCCGTTACTAGTAAAAAAAAAAAAAAAAAACCCCAGAAATTAATTCTCATGAACAGTAAACGTGGTAACTTTTGCACAAACCAATCAATAAACGCCGATTGTGATTTTTTTTACCAAAATTATGAGGAAGAATATAAATCGGCCAAAACCGATGAAAAATTTTTTTTATATATTTTTTTTTTTGGATTTGTATTTTAGTAAAAAGTAAGAAATGTTTTTTTTTTGCAAAATTGTCGCTCTTTTTTTGTTTATAGCGGCAATCAGAAATAACACAGAGGTGATCAAATACCACCAAAAGAAAGCTCTATTTGTGGGAAAAAAGGGCGCAATTGTCAGTTAAAGCGATGCAGTGCTGAATCGCAAAAAGTGCTCTGGTCCTAACCTGGGAAATCCTTCAGGAGCTGAAGTAGTTAATAAAACAAGCACATTTAAAACCATATTCCCACATTTGGGTGCAGAAAGCACTACAGTCAGATAGCATGTGTTTGAAAGGACTTCCATCCATTCAAGGCTGTGAGTCCAGGACTGTCTATGTAGTAGATCATGTTTCGTCCAATGACTTGAATGGTTGAAAACATTTATGAGAGCTTTTTTTTTCAATGAAAAAGAAGCATTTTAAACACAGAGATCACATATCTCATAGTCCTGAATTTTGTAGCATTGTTCCAAATAAAAGCTCTTGCTTTTGCCAAAACCTGCCAACACTATTTATATAAATTAACCACTTGTCTACCAGGGTGTGTTTTTATTTTTTACACATATGTTCAAATCTAAATTTTTTTTTGGAATTTACTTTAAGCCCTGTAACAATGATTTTGAGCAGAATACCTATAACATTTTTTTCCTGTGAATATTTGAATGACTGGGCACTCTCTAGAACAGGAAAGTCTCAGTGCATTAGCTAGATAATGTCGAATGGAGGGGTGAGATGAATGTTTTTTTTTCTAACATGCCAAACCTCCTCCGCCAGTGGATTTGTCACAAGGTAAGCTTCATTTATGATGCATAATCACAAGAAACCCCCAAATCAAGTAGTTGTTGGCACTTGCCTTGGCTAAAATTATAGGTAAGACTGAAATCACTTTAATTTTTAGAGCCCAAAGTGGTGAAAATTACAGGAAAGCATTCAAGTAGATTTGCTCAGCTTTTGGATGAACTAGGAAAGTGCATTGCCTTCATTATTGTAAGGTGCACAAGAAAATAAAGGAAAGAGATTCTGCACCTTGTCAGAGTTGCTGAGTAATAACTTGTCACCAGGCCAGGAGGAGAGAGGAAATCTCCCAACAGGGACATCTGTTCCAGTGTCACTTTAAAGAGATGTCTTCTTACTTGTAATTCTAGGACATAAAGTGAGGAAACATCTTCCCAGTGGAGATTCAGACAGCAATACAAACTATTCAGAGATTGTAACCCTTCCCTATTTTATCCAAATCTAGAAAAAAAAGGTTTTGGCTAAAATTCCACTTTAGGTACAAATTTTTAAGAGCAATAAGCCAAAGCAACCTGTCAGATAACCTTGTACAGGTGTAATATCAACCATTAAAGGCTAATTGACTGCTTTGGTTTGCTGCTTTTAAGAATTAGCACTTAAAGTGTTACTAAAGCCACAACAGTAAAATCAGTCAGTATATGCAGCATAGCATGCTTGTTATACGCACTGTTGAACTTAAGGGGTTAATCCTCTGTGTTGTGTAAAAAGGCTGTTTTAGCCTGTATGCATAGATCTTCCCCTCCCTGCACTGTCTATCTGGGGAAGGCCAGCTTAACGCAAACAGGGTAGTCCTCCTGCACATGCTCAGTTGTGTCTTTTATGCTGGAGAGAAGATGTATGTTCTCAGAGATAGCCAGGTCACATGATATTGGCATCACACATGTAGGCGTGTATACAGGCTGTAGTGGAAATCTCCTCCTACCTGAAATCTCAGTACTGGAGAAACTGCTGCAGTTTATCACTGACCGTGGTATACAGATCAGCAAAAAAGGTATATAGTGGCAGTATTTTAACCAGTTAACAACCGCCCTATAGACAAAAGACGTCTACAGGGCGGTTGCTTAATTTTGGGAGGACGTCTATTGACGTCCTCCCAGAATCGCGCTTCCCGCGCGCCCCCTGGGGCGCGCACATGGGAACATCCGTGAACGTCGGGTCCGGGGGACCCGACTGATCACGGATCGTGGTGAATACCACCCAGCCATCCACCACCCACCCAGCCATCATCAGCCACCCACCACCCACCCAGCCATCATCAGCCACCCACTACCCACCCAGCCATCATCAGCCACCCACCACCCACCCAGCCATCCACCCCCCACCCATCCTCACCCAATCCATCCTCGGCACTAGTCAGCCCAGGGGGCCTGGGCTGCAAGTGCCTACAAGGGTACACGCGCGGGGTCCCCCGCGCGCCCTTCGCGCTAAGACCCTCCTGCAGTTATCTGCAGGAGGGTTTTAATTCGTTGGCGGGACATCTGCAGAAAACAGATATCCCGCCAACAATTGACCAATTTTATGACGGTGATATATGGAAAAAACGACTAGACATATGGTGCCAGTCAC
>BLSH010042297.1:46425-58519 GCA_018402905.1 Glandirana rugosa | reverse complement strand
GATATAAAACTGAAAACTCAAAAATGTACATAAACTATACGATCAATATTAATTAATAAATCGCACTCTGACTTACTATCAAAGTCCGATATTATTTCATAATATAACTTAGTTTTCTTAAATTCAAACCATTTTGCCCATGTCTTGAGATATTTCTTGGTCAGCCCTTTATTTCTACAGGTTATTTATTCTATTAGACAGAGATCATCAACTCTTTGTAGCCACTGTGAAATAGTAGATAGTAAACATTTTCCCCAATATAGTGGGATCAAAGATTTACAGGCATTTAACAGATATGGGGTCATAGACATCTTGTATTGCTCTGTTGTTTTGTTTGTATAGTGAAGTAAAAACAACAATGGTTCAGGTTTAATTACTCGGCCCAATATCAGGGAGATCACCTTCGCCACCTCTTCCCAAAATGGACAAATCTTTGGACAAAACCACCATATATACCCATGTGTAGCTCACACTCCGCAATCCCTCCAGCACAAGGTCGAGGTAGAACCGGACATTGCATGTCATTTTACTGGAGTATAATGCCATTGAGATAAAAGTTTAAAGTTTACCTCTGTCATTCTACTTGAGGTGGCAGACATGTAAGAAAATTGTATGATCTTGTCTTTTTGCTTATCTGTAAGTGCAATTTGTAAATCTTTTTCCCACCAACCTATATAATCTGGGTACCCCAGGTATTGCAAATTTATCAAAGCTTTGAAAAAAAGAGAGATACTGTGTTGCGGTTGATCTTCATGTTGCATAATTGTTTCAATAAGATTCAATTCTTTTAACAAACGAATGGGCTGCGGGAGATTCCAAATAAATTGAGACAGCTGAATATATCTCCACTGGTCCATAAATGTTGGCCGATCTAATCCACATAAGGACTTAATTGATTTAATTTTTGAATCTTTTAGTACTTGGTGTAATACCCTCTGGGAACCATGATTCAAAGCCCTTATTGAGTGCTCCTGGCATGAATATTCATGTTGGGCCTCTCTAAGTGGCCAGGCTTTGAAAAAGTCTCACACATGTGGTATTGCCATACTCAGGAGGAGTAGCAGAATGTATTTTGGGGTTTAATTGGAAGTATGCATATGCTGTGTGTGAGAAATAATTTATTATTCTGACAATTTTGTGTAAAAAAAAAGCAATTCTTCATTTTCCCAAGAATTGTGGGAAAAAATTACAACCTCAAAAAACTCACTATGCTTCTTACTAAATACCTTGAACTGTCTACTTTCAAAAATGGGTCATATGGGGGTATTTGTACTGTCCTGATATTTCAGGGCTTCAAGAAATGAGATCCGTCAGTATATCAGGTGTGATCAAATTTTTATGATTTGCACCATAGCTTGTAATAGAAAATAAAAAAAGTATTTTTTTTTTTGACATTTTTGCTCTTTTTTTACTTATATCGCAAAAAAGAAAACACCCAGTGGTGATTAAATACCATCAAAAGAAAGCTCTATTTGTGTGAAAAAAATTATAAAAATTTTGTTTGGGTACAGTAATGCATGACTGAGTAATTGTCATTCAAAGTGTGAGAGCACTGAAAAAAAAAATTGGTAAGGGCAGGAAAGGGTGAACGTGGCCTGTATTGAAGTGATTAAGGGGAACCCTATGGCAGAAATAAGGAAAAAACAGTGTGGCGTCCCCCCCTTGGATCTGGCATAGATTTTAAGGGGAACTCCATGCCAAAATTTAAAAAGAATTGGCATGGGGTCCCCCCCAAAATCCATACCAGACTCTTATCCGAGCATGCAGCCTGGCAGGCCAGGAAAGGGAGGGGAAAAGCGTGTGGCCCCCCTCTTGAACCATACCAGGCCGCTTGCCCTCAACATGGGGAGGGTGCTTTGGGGTGCCCCCTAAATCACATTGTCCCCATGCTGATGGGGACAAGGGCCTCTTATCAACAACTGTGGCCGGTGGTTGTCAGGGTCTGCAAGCGGGGGGCTTATCGAAATCTGGAAGGGCCTGGTATGGACTGGGGAGAACCCCCACACCATTTTTTTCATCGAAGATGAAAAGAGGATACAGAGAAACCACCACTGTGATAATGGTGAGAATGGTAAAATCACTCCGTGCCAAGGTGATCCAAAGCTATCCACCACCAGTAACATTAAACCCTCCCCTCACAGATTCGACCTCAGAGAGGTCACAATGGTCCTCACAAACTCCTTATCTCCAGTCAGCTTCCAGCCATGTCCCAGCAGACCGCAATCACATGTGCGAATGAAAGATCTAATGCTCTAAATAGAATAAGATTACAAGCCACTCACAATTAAATGCACTCAGATCCGAGTTCCGGCATCAATGCATGTAAAACCAGACTAGCGTCCTAGTTGTCTAAGATTACCGCAGGTGACGTCACTACTGGCTCCTCCCCCCATACATGTTACATCCATAGGAGGGACTTTGTCAGTTGTTGTTCCAGTTTCTTGTTATGGAAAGTCTAGCTGCAATTACAATGTGGATAAGGACGGTCAGGTGAGAGGTGTCTCATTTTTCTGTTCCCAGACCAAGTAGCACTAGTTGGAGTATGATTTTTTGGGGTTGCCGGTAACGTGTTGATTAGACTTTGGACAGAGTTCCAGAAGGAGAGGAGCAGGGGGCAAGACCACCAGATATTGAGATTTCTGTGTTCCCACAATTTCTCCAGCAGGACGGCGAGTAGGATGATGAGAAGCGGGATAACTTTGCTGGTGTGTAGTACCATTAATGGAGTATCTTTTGTGCTGTTTCCCAGTGGGATATGCTTCTGGATGTCTTTAGTGGGAGCCGTGATGCGATATATCATGATGTTAAGTTTGTTGAAAATTCACAGCTTCTTCCCATTTTTTCATTGAGGGGGATTTCTCTGGGATTTGTGGGGAGTCCAATGTCTTGTAGAAGATCCCTTGAGGAGTGCTGTGGGGTGGCCATATATTTTTAAGAGGTTGTTTGTGAGGGGTTGGTCCGAGTAGGGAATAGCAGATAGGGCATGTCTCACCCTTAGGTATTTGAAGAAGTCTTTGTTGGGGATATTGTAGTCATCATGCAATTTATGGAATAGGGAATAGCTTCCCTTCATGTAGGATGTGGCCAATTGAGGTGATGCCTGCAGCTGGCCAAGAGGCAAGTGATAGATCAGTACATAATATTTCCAACATTGACAAAGGTAAGGATTCCAAGGCTTTTCTCGAAATTCCTATTGTTTGTTGGGTGATTGAGCTTCAAGTTTTGATGGTTGCAATTATTGCACTTAAGAAGGATGGTGGGGGCCTGTGTTATAGCCATAGAGCAGTGAGGAGGAGTTTAGTGGGGTGTCTGAGCACATTTTGTTCTATTTGGGTCCATAGAGGGCTTGATGTTGGTGACCACCAGTGCCCGAGTGAGGAGAACTGCTTTATAGTAGTCTTTGATGTTAGGGGCTCCCATTCCTGCTTTGTTTGTCGCGGTGCACATGATGGATTGTTTGAGCCTGGGGCACTTGCCATTCCCAATAAATTTGTTAATGTTGCGTTGGAGTGTGTCCAGTTGTGAGGAGAGAAGCGATATGGGGAGAGTTTGGAACAAATAGAGCAGGTGGGGTAGGAGAAACATTTTAGATAAGTCTATTCTTCCAGCCCAGGACGCCCGTGTAGATTGAAGGGACATGCATACTTCTTGAATTTTCTTTAGTAGTGCTTCAAAGTTTATTCAGAGAATGTTGCTAGAGGGGACAGTCAGCTGTATTCCCAGGTAAGTAAGTATCGAGGTTGGGGCCCATGGAAACGGGGAGAGGTGAGTATAGGTTGTTTTTAAGTCATGATTTAGTCATATGCCCATCAGGTTGGTCTTGGAGCAGTTGATTTTGTAGAGAGACAACTGACCGAATTGAATGAGGAGGTTGTGTAGTGCTGGAACTGTAGGGGGTTAGTCATGAGAATGATAACATTGTCCGCGTTGAGTCCTATCTTGTGTGTGGAGTCTCCTATGTCAAGTCCTGATATTTCGGGGTGTGCTCTTATGGCTGTTGCGAGAGGTTCTATTACTAATGGAAAGATTAATGGTGAGAGGGGACAGCCCTGCCTCGTACCATTGGAAATATTGAAAGGTCAGAGGACATACCAGATGTCCAAACCTTTGCCGATGGATGGGAGTATAAAGCAAGTATCACTTTGTAAATGGTGCCTGTGAATCTGAATTTTTGGAGAACCAGGTCAAGGTATGACCAGTGGACTCTGTCAAATGCCTTTTCTGTGTCCAACGATAGGAGCAGAGAAGGCATCTTGTGGAATTTGGCCCATTGTATGAGGTCCAGGATTCTTCTGGTGCCATCAGATATTTGACGTTTTGGGATAAACCCGACTTGGTCAGCATGTATGAAAAATTAAATGTGGAGTGAGCTACGGGAAGCTAGGATCTTGGCATAAATTTTAAGATCGATGTTTAAAAGTGATATAGACCTATAATTGGCTGGGTTCTCATGGAGTTTGCCGGGTTTTGGGATCGTGACAATAAGGGCCTTGAAAGATTCTTTCGGGATGTTATCTGTTTTCATAATTTGATTATAGGAAGTACAAAGGAGTGGGGTTGTAGTTTCCGCAAAGATTTTGAAGTATTCATTACTAAATCCAATGGGTCCTGGTGCTTTGTGTAGAGGAATGGAGTGGATCGTTTTGGTAATTTCTGGCACTGAGATTGGAGCATTTAAAACTAGAGTTGAGCGAACACCTGGATGTTCGGGTTCGGCGGGTTCGGCCGAACTTCGCGAAAAAGTTCGGATTCAGTACCGAACTTGACCCGAACTTGACCCCGGACCCTGAACCCCATTGAAGTCAATAGGGACCCAAACTTTTCGGCACAAAAATGGCTGTAAAAAAGTCCTGGCAAGTGCTAGAGGGCTGCAAAAGGAAGTAAAATGGGGGTAAGAGTAGGACAAGTGCCCTACAAAAAAATGAGGATAGGGAAAATAACTTAAAATCAAATAAAAAAAATAAAAATGGGAAGGGGGGTGGATGTGGAGTAGGAGCCTAGAGGTTGACTAGGCCGTGATCGTGGCACTGTAGGTGATGATTTTAGAACAATAATCTGTCCCTTACAGCAACAGCAGGAACCTGACCCTATAGGAGGAGGCGATGATTTTAGAACAATAATCTGTCCCTTACAGCAACAGCAGGAACCTGACCCTATAGGAGTAGGCAATGATTTTAGAACAATAATCTGTCCCTTACAGCAATAGCAGGAACCTGACCCTATAGGAGTAGGCGATGATTTTCGAACAATAATCTGTCCCTTACAGCAACAGCAGGAACCTGACCCTATAGGAGTAGGCGATGATTTTAGAACAATAACCTGTCCCTTAAAGCAACAGCAGGAACCTGACCCTATAGCAGTAGGCGATAATTTTAGAACAATAATCTGTCCCTTACAGCAACAGCAGGAACCTAAGATGCAGTGATTGGTACTGTGCAGCCTAGTATTAAAGTGAATTTACAACAAATCAATATATGCAAGTGCATATCATAATAGTAATAGATGGTTAATGTCACCCTGGGTTACCCTGATGAAGTCACGTGACCGTGACATAACGCGTAGGAGGAAGTGGCTGGAATTACACGATACTGGAGGCACAGTGAGAGGCGTTTGACGTCGGTTTTGATTTGTACAACGCTTTTACTAATTTCACTTGATGTAAGCAGATTTGATTAGCTTTAATAAACTGATTGTTTTAACATACTACACTATGGGAGTTCCTTTGCTTTATCTCCATCCCTAAACCATATGTGAAGGAGCGAACTATAGGTGAAATTAACTGTACCCAGAGAGTGGCGGAAAGAGGAGCGAGGACAGGTGTATAAAGAGAAGGCTACACAGAGAGACAGTAAAGTACAGCTACGGGCGGTTTATCTTGCTATTAGAGGTGAGAGTCCTGGGAGCACGGGACGGGGATCACAGCACCCACCCAATAGCCCTTTGGGGGTGTACCCAGGGACTCTCTCCAAATCAGCTGTTTTTTGGCACGAGTGAAGCACTTTATTTAATACGAGAGCACGGACTGCACATAGTCACCTTGCACGATATTGAAGAAGAGTTTACTCCATAAGAGACATTTTGAGTTTTTAAGAAGAAGAGCAATACCTCATTGAAAATTTTTACTGATGATTTTAATATTTTAATATCTTTGATGCCATTCACGTTTATTTGTCACGATTACATTAACCATCTATTACTATTATGATATGCACTTTATTCACTTGATATATGCTTATTATCGATGATTTGCACTTGTTTCACCGTACTATTATATTTTATATATTGATTTGTTGTAAATTCACTTTAATATTGGCTGTGCAGTACCAATCACTGCATCTTATCCATCTATATATTGTGTTATATATCAGGTACAGCAGCAACATAGCAATATTCACATATCCTATACATCCATTTAGTATATTTACAGATACAACATTTAGCTAGCAAGTGGCGCGAGTGCCCACTCACACTTTTTCAACAGCAGGAACCTGACCCTATAGCAGTAGGCAATGATTTTAGAACAATAATCTGTCCCTTACAGCAACAGCAGGAACCTCTCCCTATAGCACTAGGAGATGATTTTAGAACAATAATCTGTCCCTTACAGCAACAGCAGGAACCTGACCCTATAGAACTAGGAGATGATTTTAGAACAATAATCTGTCCCTCAAAGCAGTAGACTCTACCTAGTCCAGTATCAGATCATTCTGTAATGCAGGATGAGATGTTATTAGATCTGCAATCTGTCCCTAAAAGCAGGAGTAGTAAATTCTACCTAGTCCAGAATCAGATCGTTCTGTAATGCAGGATGAGATCTGCAATCTCTCCCTCAAAGCAGTAGTAGTAGTAATCTCTACCTAGTCCAGAGTCAGATCGTTCTGTAATGCAGGATGAGATCTGCAATCTGTCCCTCAAAGCAGTAGTAGTAGTAATCTCTACCTAGTCCAGAATCAGATCATTCTGTAAAGCAGGATGAGATGTTATTATATCTGCAATCTGTCCCTCACAGCGCCGACAGCATCCTCTCCCTACACTAGCCTGAGAGCATGTGACATACTGCACTACGTGACTCCAGCTTATACAGAGGCTGGGTCACATAATGCACTGGCCAATCACAGCCATGCCATTAGTAGGCATGGCTGTCATGGCTTCTAAGGGCAAACCAGTGAAACGCTTGTTGATTGGCTGCCCTGCAGCTATTCAACAGGCGGGATCAAATACCCGAACCTCGAACCCAAACTTTTTTCACATGTCCGGGTTCGGGTCCGAGTGACGAACACCCCAAAGTTCGGTACGGATGCAAACTTTACAGTTCGGGTTCGCTCAACTCTATTTAGGACTTCTAGTTGTTCGGGCATGAGAGATGGTAGTTGTAGTGGGTTTAAGAACTGTGAGATGTGTGTGGGATCTGGGCTGGTGGAGTCTGTGGAAGAGTTCAGATTGTATAGGGAGGCGTAAAAGTTCCAAAGCAGTTGGCAATGTCCACAGGGTTACTGACTCTACGACCTTGGGAGGTCTGCATGTATGGAATTTTGGATGCTGCTGCTTTCCATTTGATCTGTCTGGCTAAGAGAGCTCCTGGTCTGTTACCGGAGGCGTACCATGTGAGTTTTAATATTTTAATATGGGGGTCAAAGGAGGAGTGTAGGAAAGTACGTAATTCTTCTCTGAGAATACGAAGTTGGGCGGGGTCTGCATCATTCGGGAGGTTTTGTTAGTCTGTTCAAGTTTATGTATCTGATCGAGAAATTGGTTATGTTTTTTGCCTCTCATTTGTTTTTCGTGGACCCCATTCTTAATGAAAACCCCTCTCATGATACTTTGTGGGAATTCCAAAGTAACATATTATCTGATACAGAGCTGGTGTTACATAACAGATCATTTTCTAATTCTTGTTTGATCTTTTCCTGACACTTAGGTTGGTATAGTAGGGAGGAGTTCATGTGCCAAATGGTGGACCATTTCTTGGGTCCAGTATTAGAAATGGTGATTGTGATGGGAGCGTGATCTGACCAGGTTATCAAGTCAATATTTGCGTGAGATATTGTTTGTAAGGAATTTTTATGTAGTAGGAAAAGATCAATTCTGGAGTATGATTTTTGCGCTGCTGAGTAAAAGGTATAGTCCCTCTCCATTCCATGAAGGCAACTCCAGGGGTCATACAAATCTTCCATTTGTATGAGATTGGAGAGGGCCGTGGACCTTTGTCTTTGTGTGTTGGAGGAGTCTAAAGTGTTATCGATCATGCCGTTAAAATCTCCGCATAAAATTATGCGTTCTTTTGGGTATTGTGAAAGTCTGTTCATTATTGTTTTGTAAAAAATTTTTTGGTGGGAGTTGGGAGCATAGATGTTAGCATTAACATAAGGTGTATTATCAAAGAGAGTATCTAGTATTAGGAATCAGCCACCTGGATCAGCTTCCAGATGTTGTATTTGGAAAGATGGTGTTTTTCGTATTGCAACCATGACACCTCCAACTTTTTTGGTTGTACTTGCAAAAGAAAGTATGAGGGTAAAGATGGTGTGTGCAAGAGGGAGCTTTGTCTTGCATGAAGTGTGTTTCTTGGACGCATAATATGTCAGATTTTTGGCTGATAGCTTCTCGCCATAGACAAAACCGTTTATATGGGCTGTTGAGGCCATTTGCATTTATGGTGGTGAAGTGTATGGGCATGTTGAGCAGTATGATGTAGGTTAGAGTAAAAAGCAGATGTGTTGGTGCTGCTGTGTAAGAATGCCTGGAGGGGTGAGGGATGGTACCTGAACTCAGCTTATTACTTAAAAAAAAGGATAGTAAGCTATAACAAAAAAGGATATATGTGGTTAACTAGAGAGAAGCAGAAAGAGTTAAGAGAAGTAGTTATATTGAACTACGGCTATGTGCTTAGCACACTTCGTGCCTGGGGTGTGTGATAACTAGAAACAATTCAAACTAGTAAAAATACTAAAACATTTAGAGCCACACTTTGGGCCCCAGAACATTGAACAAAAAGGAGCTAGAATGCTAGCTGAGTTGGGAAGAGTGAGCATGTGTTCATGATATCTTCGATGAGACCATTTATTTGTTAATGGGCCCTTTCCTCGGGTCTTGCGAGTTGAGTTGTTACTTGGGTGGTTTGTCGGTGGAGGAGGTGTAAGACCTCAGTTGAGAAGTGTTTTGAATTCATCCTTAGGAGACGAGATGGTGGTTTGTTGGCCCTGACAGGTTATCAAGAGTTTAGTGGGGAACCCCCAGTGGTATATGATATTGTAATCTCTTAGAACCGCAGTGATGGGAGGAATTCCTTCTTCAGTTTTGTAGCTGCAGACAGGTCCTGGTATAGAGCAACTCCTGCATATGGAGGGGAAAGTGTGCAGGAAGATCTGGCTGCTCTGAGAAGGCGTTCCTTAATGTGGTAAAAGTGGATTCTTATGAGCACATCCCTGGGGACTGTGTCAGGTAGATGCATTGGTTTGGGAATCCTGTGTGACCTGTCCATTAGAAGATCTCTAGGGGTGAGCTCTGGAATAAGTTTTAGAAAAAGCTGCTGCAAGTAGGGTATTAAATCTTGTGGTTTAACAGCTTCAGGGATTCCTCTGACTTTAATATTATTACGTCGCAAACGATCTTCTAAATCTGCGACTTTGAGTTGCAATTTGCGAATTGCATCCACTTGTTCCTCATGGGCATCTACCATTTCATCATGTGCCTTTACCACCACTCCTATTTGTGATTCTACATGGTCTGTGTGATCCTCAATTCCATCTATTCTGTGAGTCAAATGGGATATTGAGGAGCATAGCTCAGAGTGTAGGCCAGCTTGGAGGTACAGTGTCATAGCCTTGATTGTATTTTTAGAGGCAGGGGCATCTAATGCAGGGAAGGCAGCTAGGGGAGCTGTGTGCTCTGATGTACTGTCTGACAGTGCTCCAGGGCCATCTGCCCAGTGATGTTTTTTTTTGGCTGAGGGGAGCTTCTGTGGAGAGTGTGCTAAGGATTCTGCAGCTCTCTTATCTCTGTCAGGAGTTAGTGGGTTGTCCTGCTGCTGGATGGATTCCTCCATTTCTGAGAAGTTGTCCTGTGCTGGAGGTAGAAGTTGTTCTGTGTGAGGAGGAGGGGGAGAGGAGCCGTTCTCCCGGGCGCCATCTTGGAAATGTTTGCCGTTCGCTTTCATGAAGAATTCTGGTGGTGGATTCCATCTGCAGGACATAGCCTGGGTGTTCCCCTGTGTGAGTATCTCCTTTTGAAGTGAATATTCTCTGTCTAGCTGCTGTGAGCTGTTGTGGAGACCCTGTGTGGCAGAAGAAAAACTGACTTTTAAGGCTGACACTATGATCTCAAATAGGAAAGATAAAAATGTTTACATTGAGTTAAAATATTACATTTATTCAGAATACATAAAAATATTATATAAAAATAAAGGAAACACGAATAAGACTCATATGCATATTGTTGCAAACATGGATACATAGAGAGCTGAACATCAGAAACTGTGTAGAAGGCCCGCACATGGCATCAAAGAAGTCCCAACAAATCCTTGATGGCCGGAGGCTGAACTACCGGAGTCAACAATGTAATCCAATGTGTCCAGTTCAAAGGTCAGTGCACCATGTATGAAAAGGGAAAGGGGAGGGGAGAGGGAAAATGCAAGAGGGAAGGAAAAGAAAAAGGGGCTGCTAAGAAGAAATGGAGCAAGAAAGCTCCAAACAGATGCGCAAATGCCTAATTTGAGGAGCCTCAATCAAAGACAACGCCTTAGAAAGATGGTCCTGTCAAAGTTAGATGTCTGGTTAGCACATACATCTCTGGGCTGCAACCACTGCCCAAAGTGAATTCAAGGCGCAAGGAATTGTGTGATGAATCCTTAGTCCTAATAGATGGTCCCAAAACCAGCAGGTCCTGCTCAAAAAGCAGGAGAAAAGTCCTGTGCATCCCAGTGTATGCTATACATGCCAGGGACACAGGCTTTTAGAACTAAGGATTCGTCACACGATTTTTCCAAATAAGGGGTCTTTTTCCTCCCCTGTAACCTATCCTTAGTTGCCGGCTTTTCTGCCTTGAATTCACTTTGAGTGATGGTTGCAGCCCAGTGATGTATGCGCTAACCAAACATCTAACTTTGACAGGACCATCCATTGCGCATTTACCACCGAAATCTGGTAAGCATACATCTATTACCTAAAATCGTGGATTTCAGTGGTTTTTGTCTATCCTGTGAAATAATTGATACATTTATAACAAGAAGAACGTTTGTCCGTATAAACCAGTGGATGTCATTTTGTATACCTGCATTTGTGGGACTATATTTCCTTATATAGGCGCTGCATTCCTATTCTATAGACTTTTTGACATCCTAGATCAGTTGTTTATGCGTGCTGCCTTATACTAATAGACTTTCATTTACCTTTATTTTTTCCACTTATTATTGTTATAAAGTGAGCACGGGATTACACACATATTGCAAGCCTTAAAAGTCAGTTTTTCTTCTTTTTCACTTTTTTTGTGCTCCTAATAATTAGATTTGGTGCCACATCCTGCAATATATGTCTACATTTTCTCTAATCCAAGTTTAAATTACATTTTTTCCTTTAGAAATGTCATTATTGCTGCGGCATGTTCTACACATCAAACATATGCACCATTTTACCGGCAGATCCCCAGGCACAATATTTAAAGGGATATTTCATTTTTATTGTTTCACTTTAACCAGTTCCCTACCGACGTATAGTAAAATGACGTCGGCAGGGACTGGCCGTCGATCCGGGAGGACGTCATATGACGTCCTCCGCTTCTCGCCGCTACGGACGGCTGCAGTAAAATGATATGCAGCCATCCCTTGACCAATTTCACTTTGTTATTTTTACTTTATAGGGAAATTTATAACACGGACCCCTAGACGGCCATTTTACCACGTATACAAACTACACATCTTGTACGGCGTCGTTATTACTGTAAAGATTTCCTTTTTTACATTAAATTTGAACCTAATCTCTTTTACATCTGTATATAACGTCCTACACCGTGGTTTAGATTAATAATCCTCGTGTTTTTTTCACTTTTTCTTCTTTTTGACTGAAAATTCCGAACGTTATACACACATTAGGGCACGAGT
>BLSH010042297.1:23591-35015 GCA_018402905.1 Glandirana rugosa | reverse complement strand
CTTCCACCTACACTGCCACGGTCACGGCCTAGTCAACCTCTAGGCTCCTACTCCACATCCACCCCCCTTCCCGTTTTTTTACTTGATTTTAATTTATTTTCCCTATCCCCATTTATTTGTAGGGCACTTGCCCTAGTTTGAAGATGATTTTAGAACAGTTATATGGCTTCTACCGTTAATTAATACTTTTCAGACACAGTTTGAAGATGATCCACATTCACCTCCATTTTTGCTTTTTTTATGTTTTTATTTTTTTAAAAATATTTACAGTTATTTCCCTGTCCCCATTTTTTTGTAGGGCACTTGCCCTACCCTTACCCCCATTTTACTTCCTTTTGCAGCCCTCTAGGGCTTTCCAGGACTTTGTTACAGCCATTTTTGTGCCTAAAAGTTCGGGTCCCCATTAATTTGTTTGATCGTTGTCCGTGCGATCGTTCGGGTTCCGTCCGGACCCGGACCCGGACTTTGTCCCGAAGTTCGGACGGACCAGCAGAACCCGAACTTCTAGAGGTTCGCTCAACTCTACTCATGACCCCAGATTTTACAAAGGCGTTTGTGGTGCAGACAGATGCCTCTGATGTGGGACTGGGTGTTGTACTGTCCCAAGTCAGAGACGGGGAGGAGCACCCAGAGTTTTACCTTAGCAGAAAGCTCAACAGACATGAGAAAAATGATGCCATTGTTAAGAAGGAATGTGTAACTATCAATGGGCCTTAGAGGCCCTGAAATATTAGCTGTTGGGGAGCCCATTCACACTAGTGACTGATCATGCCACTCTTAAATGGATGTGTGATAACAAGGATAAAAACAGTTGCGTGACAAGATGGTTCCTTGCTCTTCAAGCATTTAAGTTCACAGTGGAACATAGAGCAGGGAAACTCCAAAATAATGCAGATGCCCTTTTCCATATCCCTTGTCTGGTTGGGACAGTTGCTCAGCCACAGGGGCTTGAGCAGAGGGGGGGTATGTGGCATTATGAAAGGCGAGGGGATCGATGGACATTATGTTTCACATTGCATGCTTTCATTTGCAGGAAACTAGGGTGGAGACCTTGGCAGGGTTAGTTCCGGACCAGATTTTGGGTCCACTCGTATCCACCAACAAGTGGTATAAAGTAGATGTCAAGAAACAACCGTTATAGTGTGAATTTTGGTGGATATGGCGCTGCTCTGTTTGTATACCACATAATATTGTTATGTGTTAGTGTTTTATGTTCTTAAAATGATAAAAAATATTTTAATTTCCCTTGCCTTCTCTACTCACGGTTCTAATGTAATGTGATAATATTGAATCCTGTCAACTAATGTGTTCCTATTCACATGTTGTTGATACTATATGAGTGCCTTAATTTCGTATACTACCGCATTCATGTTTATATCAGAATGTTTTTTGGATCTTCTATTGGTCCTTCTGTCTATGTTTATATTTGCATCAGTGATGGTTTTTCTTTCTGTAACTATGAAAACTTTCAATAAAAAATACAATTTAAAAAAATAAGTATTGATTGGCAGGAGAAAATAACCATAAATTGTTTTTAATAAAGCTTAGACTTTATGTGAACAATATGAAAAATTAATAGAATGTGTCTGTGCAATAAAAATGTGGAAACGTGTTTATCTAATCTCAAATGATAGATAATATGCTCTGTGCAAATATCGGTAAAATATTGAAAATCAATTACAATAAATAAATAATGTGTTCCGTGTAAAAATATTTGAGGATTGATGAATTAAAAATGAATAAAATAAAAAGTGTGGGTGATCATCTTTGCTGGTTCAGCTAAATTCATAAAATACTGTGCATATAAATAAAGTATAAAGAACATGTGTCAAATAAATAAAACAAAATCCAATCAATAATCAAAATAGTGCTGTCCCAATAATAGTGACGTGCTTCATAAAGTGCTTCAAATGTGATTTTACATTCTCATTTAAAAGTCCATATTCATTCAATAGATGCAACACTGCAGGTGTAGTGATAAGACTCCAAGCCTCTGTAAAAGTGATTCACACTGTGCTCTCCCCGTTTGCCAAACCACTCACTGGAAGGTGTTCCCCACTAGGGGGTTACTTGCATTTCAAGATGTCTCTTAATCCCTAGGCATTTGCTCATTCCGTAGAAAGTTTCAAGCATTCAATATAAAAAGTTCCAGCCCATATAGAAAGTCCTCCGTGTATTTTGCGTTCCATGGTTTGGGAATTACAATCAGAGGATACGACCGGAAGCGACGTGTGACGCACGGTCCCACCCTACGTGTTTTGCCATAAGACATCTACTGGAGTCGTACCGTATTGGTCCTCTCCCGGCCTTTTATATTGGACACATATTGTAGACACCGGAAAGGAACTCTGCGCCATTTTGTTGAAGACCTAATATGGATTTTGCCGCGGCCATTTGTTTAGTGATTCACAGGGACCAGGTGTACGTATCAAAGTGAAAAGCGCAACAGACACGTTGTCTTACAAATACTGGGCGCAATCAGCAATGTTAAAAATGCTTGAAAAAACATGTATAAGAAATGAAACAACAATAAACAATAAAATTAATAAAATGAAAATAAAAGTAAAATTAATTTATTCTGTTATTTATGTATAATATGTGAGCTTGAGCAAATGTGATGTAATCATATTCACATAATCAAAACTGCATAAGGCTGTGTTTGATAGAACTTATAAATTTCTGGTTCAAAATTAAAATATGTGGGAAAAAGATGGATCTTTTATTAATAGTGATAAGGCAACATAGTATCTGAGAAGGCCCAACTGAATAAATATAAATGTGGTTAGCCATTAAAATCTGTTAGATGGGGTATTGTAATGTTAAAACATATTAGCAGTATTAAAAATGCACTTATTTTTAGTGTTAAAAATAGAGCGGGTTAGTGTTTATGAATCACTCAATGAATGAACTTGGTTCATCTTAGAAGTAGAAATGAACCGAATGTGAGGAGAAGAGGTACTTCATGAGCAAGGATGGGAAGAGAAGGGGGAGGGCTTTTGTTTCAAGGTGTATAAATGTGGCTTCCAGAAGATTATTTATACAAAATGATAAAATGGTGTGTGTAAAAGAGAGAAAGTTGGGGGCTAGAAATCTGAGATAAAACAATTTAAATCTATTTCTACACTCATTCCTTCTGGTTGGAGAGTGCTCATAAGTAGAGTTGAGCGGACACCTGGATGTTCGTGTTCGGCGGGTTCGGCCAAACTTCGCAAAAAAGTTCCAGTTCGGCCCTGAACCCTGAACCCCAAACCCCAAACCCCATTGAAGTCAATGGTGACCTGAACTTTTAGGCACTAAAATTACTCTAAAAAAGTCCTGGAAAGGACCAGAGGGCTGCAAAAGGAAGCAAAATGGGGATAAGAGTAGGACAAGTGCCCTGCAAACAAATGTAGATAGGGAAATAACTTAAAATCACATAACAAAAATAAAAAATGAAGGAGGAGGTGGATGTGGAGTAGGAGGATGAGGAGGCGGTGACCGTGGTGGTGTAGGTGTAAGTGGCGGTGGAGGAGGAGGAGGTAGCCAACACTGTTTTTTGTTTGTTTGTTTTTTTTCTAATTGGGGTAGCCTCCAAAATATTGAGACATATTAAAAAAAAAAAAAAAAGAATAAGTTCACTTAAGTATACCAATGGCTGTGTGAGGCCGGTATAAATTTCTATTCTGCACAAGGTACAGAAAAGTCTTGTGGGATCCATGCCCGGTTCATTTTAATAAACGTTAGCTTGTCCACATTGGCTGCACTTGTCTGTGATAACGCCCCCTGCCGCGCTAAACACACGTTCAGACAATACACTGGGTGCCATGGCAGGCCAGCACCTCCAAGGCATAAAGGGCAAGCTCAGGCCATGTGCTCAATTTGGAGACCCAGAAGTTGAATGGGGCAGACCCATCAGTCAGTACGTGTAGGCATGTGCACACATACTGTTCCACCATGTTGCTGAAATGCTGCCTCCTGCTAAGACATTGCCTATCAGCTGGTGGTGCTGTTTGTTGTGGTGTGCTGCTGACAAAGCTTTTCCACATTTCGGTCATACTAACCCTGCCTTCTGAGGTGCTGGCGGTGCCACAGCTGCTTTGGCGACCTCTTCCTCCTCCTCTGCCTTCGCCTTGTGCTTCCACTGAGCCCCCGGTGTAATTTGGGAATGCCCTCAGCAGCGCGTCTACCAGTGTGCGCTTGTAGTAGCGCACCTTCCAATCACGCTCCAGTGAGGGAATTAAGGATGGCACGTTGTCCTTGTAATTAGGATCCAGCAGGGTGGCCACCCAGTAATCAGCACAAGTTACAATGTGGGCAACTCGGCTGTCGTTGAGCAGGCACTGCAGCATGTAGTCGCTCTTGTGTGCCAGGCTGTCCAGAGGCAAAGACAAGCTGTCCTCTGTGGGAGGTGTATCATCTGTGTCCTCTGTATCCCCCCAGCCACGCTCCAGTGATGCCCACGAGCTGCGTTGGGTGCCACCCTGCTGTGAACACGGTTCCTCCTCCTCATCATTCTCGTCCTCCTCATCCTCCAGAACTGTGCCCAGGCTTAAAATTTTTTTACCTGGCCTATGCTGGTGCAGGAACCCACCCTCCAAGCCACTTGTGAATGACTGGCCTGATAACCGTGGAAATGACCCCTCTTCCTCCTCCTGTGCCACATCCTCTTCCATCATGGCCCGAAGTGTTTTTTCAAGGAGACATAGAAGTGGGATAGTAACGCTGAGAACAGTGTCATCGGCACTGGCCATGTTGGTGGAGTACTCAAAACACCGCAATATGGTACACAGGTCTCGCATGGAGGCCCACTCATTGGTGGTGAAGTGGTGTTGTTCCGCAGAACGACTGACCCGTGCGGGCTGCAGCTGAAACTCCACTATTGCCTGCTGCTGCTCGCACAGTCTCTCCAGCATGCACAAGGTGGAGTTCCACATTGTGGGCACGTCGCATAGGAAGCGGTGAGTGGGAAGGCCGAAGTTCCGCTGCAGCACAGACAGGCAAGCAGCAGCAGGGTGAGAATGCCAAAAGCACGCACAGATGGCCTGCACTCTCTGCAGCAGCTCTGACATATCCGGGTAGTTTTTTAGAAATTTCTGCACCACCAAATTCAGCACATACGCTCAGGCTGGGCTTGAGGCTCAGTGGCAACAAGCACTCATCAGTCGGTTGTTCAATGCCCATCCGCAGCTGCTGCCCAGTGTGGGGTTTATCCCCCAAACATATCAGTTTTAAAACAGCCTGCTGTTGTTTCCCCTGGATGTGCTGAAGTTGGTGGTGAAGGTGTTACACTGACCAGATGAGGAGGTGGTAGAGGAGGAGGAAGTGGAGTAGGAGAAGGAGGCAACAGGAGGCAAAGAGAAA
This sequence comes from Glandirana rugosa, assembly GCA_018402905.1. NCBI lineage: Eukaryota > Metazoa > Chordata > Amphibia > Anura > Ranidae > Glandirana > Glandirana rugosa. The sequence goes on along the minus strand of BLSH010042297.1, from coordinate 29,675 downwards.
TGCCCTGCAATCCTCGGTGGCGGAAGGACATATGCCAAACTGCTATCCACCTCAGGCCCACCCACCACTACATTTGCTTAGTGTGCAGTTAGCGAGATATAGCGTCCCTGCCCATGCTTACTGGTCCACGTATCAGTGGTTATGTGGACCTTGCCACAGATGGTGTTGCGCAGTGCACACTTGATCTTGTCCCCGACTTGTTTGTGTAGGGAAGGGATGGCTCGCCTGGAAAAGTAGTGGCAGCTGGGAACCACGTACTGTGGGACAGCCACCGCCATCAGGTTTTTAAAACTGTCCATGTCCACCAGACGGAATGACAGCATTTCAAAGGCCAGGAATTTTGAAATGCTGGCATTCAGGGCCTGGGATCGTGAGTGGGTAGGGGGGTACTTCCTCTTTCTATCCAGTGTTTGGGAGATGGACAGCTGTAAGCTTCCATGGGACCATGGCGTGGAACTGCTGGGGGATGGTGGCGGACATGGTAGCGTTGCTGTCACATCGTCTGTTTGCTGGGTGGCAGGTGACACTGGCACTGTAGAGGTGGAGGAAGAGGCAGAGGCAGCAGCAGAAGAGGAAGCAGGAGGAGCCCGAGACCTTTCTTGGATTTTGAGGTGCTTATTCCACTGCAGCTCGTGCTTTGCATGTAGATTCCTGGTCATGCAGGTTGTGCTCAGGTTTAGAACATTTATGCCTCGCTTCAGGCTCTGATTGCACAGCGTGCAAACCACTCGTGTCTTGTCATCAGCACATTGTCTGAAGAACTGCCACGCCAGGGAATTCCTTTGAGCTGCCTTTGGTGTGTTAGGTCCCTGGGTGCTGGGGGTAGTAGCAGGCGTACTGTCTAGGGGACAGTGGCTCCGCTTTTGCAACCTGCTTCCTCTTTTGCTGTGCTGGTGCCCCTGTGCGACCACCACCTCTTCCTCCAAACTGCACATGTCACTCACATGACCTTCATTCCGTGTGGGGTCTAGGACCTCATCATCCTCCACATCATCTTCCACCCACCCTTCACCACTGCCCTCCTTGTCAGTCTGCACACTGAGGCAAGCTGCAGCAGTTGGCACCTGTGTTTCGTCATCATCAGAGACGTGCTGCGCTGGTGTTTCCATGTCCTCATCCTGAAACAGAAGTGGTTGGGCATCAGTGCACTCAATGTCTTCCACTTCTGGGGCAGGGCTATGTGGATGGCCCACATAAAGCACACCAGCAGAGTCAATAAAAAGCATAAGAGACTGCTGCATGACTTGGGGCTCAGACTGCTTGGCTGATTTACCAGGGGCTGAGGTGAAAGACAGATGGCCATGGGATTCAGGTGCCAACTCTGAGCTTTCAGCAAGGGACCGGGTGGGGGATAATGTGAAGGAACTGGAGGCATTGTCAGCCACCCAATGTACTATCGCCTGTACTTGTTCTGGCCTCACCAATCGTTGAGCGGCATTCGGGCCTATCATATAACATTGAAGGTTCTGTTTTCTACTCGCACCTGAGGAAGGTGTTTCACTTGTGCGTGTAGCTGGCACAGATCGACCATGTCCTTTCCTTGCAACAGGAGCTTCACCACCAACACCAGCAGCACCACGACCACGTCCCTTATTTGACGCTCTCGTCATTCTGGACGCAAATGTACTATTTAGCACAAATTTATATTATTTTTTAAACCGCCAATGTGCAATTTTGTGCAAGAAATGCACAGCAAGGTGCAAATGTACTATGTAGCACTATTTATTAATAATAAAAAAAAAGAATAATAAAGTATTATTCTTTTTTTTAAAACCAGCAATGTAGACGCACTTTTTATTTTTGTGCAAGAAATGCACCGCTGGCCGCAAATGTGGTATTTAGAATTTTTTTTTTTTAAACCAGCAATGTCGACGCACTTTTTCATTTTGTGCAAGAAATGCACAGCAAGGTGCAAATGTACTATGTAGCACTATTTATTATTATTATTTTTTTTAAACCAGCAATGTAGATGCTCTTTTTAATTTTGTGCAAGAAATGCACAGCAAGGTGCAAATGTACTATGTAGCACTATTTATTAATAATAAAAAATGAATAATAAATTATTATTCTTTTTTTTTAAACCAGCAATGTCAACGCACTTTTTAATTTTGTGCAAGAAATGCACAACAAGGTGCAAATGTACTATGTAGCACTATTTATTAATAATAATAAAAATAGAATAATAAATTATTATTCTTTTTTTTTAAACCAGCAATGTAGACGCACTTTTTATTTTTGTGCAAGAAATGCACCGCTGGCCGCAAATGTGTTATTTAGAATATTTTTTTTAAACCAGCAATGTAGACGCACTTTTTATTTTTGTGCAAGAAATGCACAGCAAGGTGCAAATGTACTATGTAGCACTATTTATTAATAATAAAAAAAAAGAATAATAAAGTATTATTCTTTTTTTTAAAACCAGCAATGTAGACGCACTTTTTATTTTTGTGCAAGAAATGCACCGCTGGCCGCAAATGTGGTATTTAGAATATTTTTTTTTTTAAACCGGCAATGTAGACGCACTTTTTATTTTTGTGCAAGAAATGCACAGCTAGGTGCAAATGTACTATGTAGCACTATTTGTTAATAATAACATAAAAGAATAATAATTATTCATTTTTTTAAACCAGCAATGTAGACACACTTTTTAATTTTGTTCAAGAAATGCACAGCAAGGTGCAAATGTACTATGTAGCACTATTTATTAATAATAAAAAAAGAATAATAAATTATTATTCTTTTTTTTTAAACCAGCAATGTAGATGCACTTTTTTAATTTTGTGCAAGAAATGCACTGCAAGGTGCAAATGTACTATGTAGCACTATTTATTAATAATAATAAAAAAGAATAATAAATTATTATTCTTTTTTTTTAAACCAGCAATGTAGATGCACTTTTCATTTTTGTGCAAGAAATGCACCGCTGGCCGCAAATGTAGTATTTAGAATATTTTTTTTTAAACCAACAATGTAGACGCACTTTTTATTTTTGTGCAAGAAATGCACAGCAAGGTGCAAATGTACTATGTAGCACTATGTATTAATAATAAAATAAAAAGAATAATAAATTATTATTCTTTTTTTTTAAACCAGCAATGTAGACGCACTTTTTAATTTTGTGCAAGAAATGCACAGCAAGGTGCAAATGTACTATGTAGCACTATTTATTAATAATAAAAAAAAAGAATAATAAAGTATTATTCTTTTTTTTAAAACCAGCAATGTAGACGCACTTTTTATTTTTGTGCAAGAAATGCATCACTGGGCGCAAATGTAGTATTTAGAATTTTTTTTTTAACTAGCAATGTAGACACACTTTTTAATTTTGTGCAAGATATGCCCCGCTGGCCGCAAATGTAATATTTTGCACACAAAAAAAAAATTAATTTGTCTAACTGCAATGTAAAAGCAGTATTTAAATATGCCAAAATGTTGCCAACTGAACTAACAGAACACGATTAAAGTAGTGTCCCTGACACACAAGCAGTTGCAAGTGCACTGCACTTGCAAAAATTGCTGCAAACGCCCACCTAACAAACAGAAAAAAATCTTAGGTTTTATATGAGGCACTTTGCTTAGCAAACAAAATGTACTCTAGCAAACAAAAATCTCCTCTAGCACCCACCCACCAATAAATCGCTGTTTTTAACAGATTTTTTAAAGCTAATCTGTCCCTCACACCAGCATCCTCTCCCTACACTAGTATGAGATGATTTTCTAAAGCTAATCTATCCCTCACACCAGCAGCAGGATCCTCTCCCTACACTAGTATGAGATGATTTTCTAAAGCTAGTCTGTCCCTCACAGCAGCAGAACCCTCTCCCTACACTAGTAGGAGATGATTTTCTAAAGGTAATCTGTCCCTCACAGCAGCAGCAGCATCCTCTCCCTACACTAGTATGAGATGATTTTGTAAAGCTAATCTGTCCCTCACAGCAGCAGCAGCATCCTCTCCCTACACCAGTATGAGATGATTTTATAAAGCTAATCTGTCCCTCACAGCAGCAGCAGCATCTTCTCCCTACACTAGTATGAGATGATGTGACATGCAGCACTACGTGACTCCAGCTTATATAGGGGCTGGGTCACATGATGCACTGGCCAATCACAGTCATGCCATTAGTAGGCATGGCTGTGATGGCTTCTAAGGGCAAACGAGTGAAACGCGTGTTGATTGGCTGCCCTGCATCTATTCAAAAGGCGCAAAAAAATACCCGAACCCGGACATTTTCTCAAATGTCCGGGTTCTGGACACGGACACCCTAAAGTCTAGTACGAACCTGAACTTTACAGTTCGGGTTCGCTCAACTCTACTCATAATGTATATACACTTTGTTTAATTTTGTGAGACTTTTTTTGTTTTGTCTTCTCTCCAATGGCTGGTGTTTTTTTCTATTGCATAAAAATTCAACATGGAGGGGTCTTTCTGGTGGTATTTTTTAAAATGTCTGGATACACTATGATTATTGAATCCTTTCTTGATATTTTTGATGTGTTCTCTAATCCTTTTGTATTATGGACGTGTAGTTCTTCCTATGTGCTGTAATTGGCAGGGACATTCTAACGCATAGGTTACGTATGTACTTTTGCAAGTAATCAGGTCCCTTATTTTGAACTCTTGTCCTGTGGTAAATGATTTAAATGAGGTGATCTTTCTTTGAGTTTTTTTACTTTCTCGGCAGGGGAGGTAATTATTACATTTGAAGAAGCCTTTGTGTACCTGTTTATTCCTGATCGTAGGGGCTTTGCGATAAATACATCTTGGTTTGGAAGGTAAAATTGTTCTTATAATTTTATTGGATTTTAGTATTTTTTTAATGATTTTTTCAATTTCCTTGTACTAGCGATTAAAGCCCTGTCAAAAAGACGATATCATTGTTGTTATCCTGTTGTTTTTTCTTTGTGTTCAACATTTGGTCTCTGTTCATAATTCGGACCTCTTTCATAGTTTTTTCCAATTTTTTTCTTATTATATAATTTTTCTATGAGTCTTTCCATTAGTGTTTTTGTTTGTGCTTCATATTGTTCTATATTGCATATTGCAGGATTTGCATAAACTGGCTTTTTGGTATCGCCTCAATCCATCTAGGGTGATGAAAACTCTTTGTGGTTATGTCCCCATTTCTGTCAATTTTTTTAAAAAGGTTTTTGTTTGTAATTTGTCATCTTGCTTATAAATGGTTAGATCTAAAAATTCTATTTGTTGTGTATTCCAGTGTCCAGTAAACTTGAGTCCATACTTGTTTTGGTTCAATTTTTCCATGTTTAATGTTTTTTCATTGCCCTTCCAAATTAGCACTATAACATCGATGTAGCGACGGTAAAATTTTACCTGTGGTTGATCTACTCCAAAAATACTTTTGTCCTCCCATTTATTTAAAACGATGTTGGCCAGACTGGGAGCAAATTTAGCTCCCATAGCTATCCCATTTGTTTGAGAGTAGTAATGTCCCTTGTACCAAAAATAACTTCCTTGAATAGCCATGTCTAATCCCTCTAAAATATAGTCCATCTGGGTTTGTTTTATATTGGTATATTTGTGAAGTGTCCATTCTGTACTCTCTTATATAGGGAGTTTACGTCTATTGTAACCAATATTTCCCCGTTTTCTTCTTTGATGTTCTTGAGATCTGCTAGTAGATCTAAAGTAGTAAATACAGCATCTGTCCAACTCACTGGGGGCTTTTCTTGGTTTTTGTGGACTTTTGGGAGGTAATAAATTACTGGAGTTCAGAGTGGGATAGAGCTGGAGTCACGTAGTGCTGCATGTCACATCATCTCATACTATCTAGATGATCGTCTAGAGTTCTTGTAGTTTCTTCTTTTGCCCCTTTATAACCAATGTTATCTGCATTTGAGGGATATATTCTCTCATGTCTTACCTGTGAAGTGTTTATATGGTTATATTTTGTTTGGGTCTACCTGATATAAAATCTCCCTAATCTGTACCGATAAGTTCCTTCAATAAAAACCATGTTCCCTGTAATGATGAGAGTTTGTTTACCCTATCGATACCCTCGATTTAAACGAGGGTCAGACCGGTTGTAGCAAAATTTATTTACCCTCCTGTTTTCATAAAAACCT
>BLSH010042236.1:1188998-1214306 GCA_018402905.1 Glandirana rugosa | reverse complement strand
ACACTGACCCTAGACAAATTCAAAAATAGTGAAAAACTGTCAAAAAAGATAGGGAAAAAAATGTCAGTGGCCTCCACCTGTAAAACCATTCCTGTTTTGGAGGTTGTCTCATTGTTGCCCATGTAGTGCACCTGTTGTTAATTTCATCAACACCAAAGCAGCTGAAACTGATTAACAACCCCCTATGCTACTTAACTGACCAGGTAAATATCCCAGGAGTTTAATTGACTTGATGCTATACTCTGATTAAAAAGTGTTCCTTTAATGTTTTTGAGCAATGTATATACACTATATTGTCAAAAGTATTGTGACATCTTTCCAACTATAATGGCACCCCAGTCTTACTAAGTAGGGTTCAATATTGAGTTGGCGCACCCTTTGCAGCTTCAACTCTTCTGGGAAGGCTGTCCACAAGGTTTAGGAGTGTGTCTATGGGACCATTCTTCCGGAAGCGCATTTGTGAGGTCAGGCACTGATGTGGATGAGAAGGCCTGGCTCACAGTCTCAGCTCTAATTCATCCCAAATGTGTTCACCCCTCCAACACATTCCCATAGACACACTCCTAAACCTTGTGGACAGCCTTACCAGAGGAGTTTAAGCTGTTATAGCTACAAAGGGTGGGCCAACTCAATATTGAACCCTACGGTCTAAGACTGGGATGCCATTAAAATTCATGTGCGCGTAAAGGAAGGTGTGCCGACACTTACACAGGTAATCGGGTGCCCCCAGGAACATAAGCACCAGATTAACAGCAGGACAGGTTAGTCAAAGTGAACAGCCACAGATCATAAGAGCTAAGCATTTAAATGAGCAGGGATGTAACAGAGCCAAGGGTCATGGCTGGCAGAGTACTAGTAAGGTTAGGTAAAGCAAGCAATAAGATCCAGACAGTTCAAAGGTCATCTGTAGCTATAAGTGGGATCAGAGAAATCATGCAAAGTTAGCAACAGGGCAGACTACGAACAATCAGAAGCTAAAAGTAAAAAAGACAGAGAAAAAGCCAAGAATACAGGAACTTGGCAATAATACAGAAACTAGGAGGACAGGATAAGGGCAACAAAAAAAAGAAGAGAATAATGGGAAACCAGGATCACACAGATGCAAACCCTAGCAATGGCAATCTGAGCTATACAATAGTCAACTAGAGTATGGATGCTGGTGTCCATCTAAAGGAGTATAGATGTTAATCCAAACAGATAAATAGGGCAGATTTGCTTGTGCATTGGAAAGGGACCTGGGGTGCTTTGAAAGCTAGAAATGACCACAGGAGACATCAAAGAACTGAAACTGGCAAGAAGCAAGACCCTCAGAGGACAGGAAGAAACACAGTAATAATTTTCCTACTAATATAGGCGGAAAGTGACATGAGGGTCAAATGCATCTGGTTAAATAAGATCAACCTATACTGAAATTTTAGCTGTGATAGAAAAGATGTCCGCTTTGCTGTATAGAAAACAGATAACTCAAAATCACTCAGAGCTGTGGCTTCCTAAAAAAAACACAAGGCCTAAATAGTTTTAAAGTAAAACCAATCTTTTACTTCTACTGACATACCTTCATCACGTGTGTAATCTTCACCTGAATGAGGTTCAAACAAGTAATCTCCTGTTGCCAGCTCAAAAGCCTTCAAGCAAAACAAAACAGTGATTACTGTATATTTGGGCCAAAATAGTTGCTAAAGGTTATATACACAACTTTTTTTTTAGATATTATCAACAATGGGTGTTAGTATAGTAGCATTTTCACAGGGTAGCATTAGGCTACAATGCCTTCCCATAATATATTCCCTCTCTAGTTCATAAAGGAACACAGCATAGATTAGATGAGCAGTGGGTATGCTGTCCCTTACAAGAGGCTTTGGGCACAACGTTCTAAAAATGAAAGCAATTTCCCCCTAGTGGCTGTTATAGAGCACAATTTAGCTTCGTGCCTGAGGAGATAGGATGTACATTTTTTTTTCTGCTGGTAGATGGTCTTTTTTTCAACCTAACTATGTAACTATGAAGTCTTAAAGATTTTTATGTGAAATTTCTACTATCAAGCAGCTGTTGGTAGTTTCATGCCATACACAGTATCTGAAATCTTGAAAAGTCTCTTCAGTAAGCCAATCAGCATAGTCATTTTGTCTGCTATGGAAGGCTATGTATTAATTGGTTCAGACCCTCTTGCACTCTGATCAGAGGGTATGCAGTAAGAGCCCTTTTAATGCTCCCAATTACCTTTCTGACTTTGAGTCTGGTTCCCTGGTCTCTCCTGGGCTGATGCATCCTCTGCAGCTTACACCTTTGAGGAAGAATCTTTACACTTGTCTAGCAAGGAGAAACAGTCAACAGCTTCTCCCAACCAACTGAAGGAGACAGTTTCTAGCCTTATTCAAGCTCTCCTAGAGGCACTTAAGTTGGAGTACCTCATCTTACAGCAGGGTGAAAGCCTAAGCATTCTTTTAAGGATTTACTGTATTATCCTGTGTTTGAGGAGCTATCTTCAGTCTTAAAATTTGCTGTTCGGGTGTTTGCCCATTTCTCGAACATTTTGGACGTTCAGCGAGAATTGTTCAGGTGAACATCCCATATTGCACTGTTAAAGCCATCAATGGCCAATATCTTGAACCTCTGGTGGTTTTTACCCAAGTTTCAGCCCACACACACTATAAAAAGCTACTTTCCCCAGAGTTTGGGGAGTTGGTGAGGGACAGCTTGTTGCTTGAGAGATTTGGTTAGTGTAGTGTGCTACTACTGCTTTGCACTTTATAAACACTTTATACAGTACTCAGTGCTATATACAGTACTATAGTAATCACATTCACTGTGATTACCTAAAACCCAACAGGCCTTTTTACGGCTACTTTTTTTTATTTTGCGTGTGACCCCCCCCTTTCAAACCACTTCCACACACGCGTGCACACGCACATACACTTCCTTTTTTGTCATTTGGGGTGTTTCTTTGCTATTATTTATTAGTAGTTTTCTAATATTGGAAAAATGTATATTAATGCTGATGGTACATGAGAACAATGTGCCTTTGACAAGACTTTGATTTGACAATGACAAAGACTTTGAAGATGGCAATTTTCACAGCCAGTCTGCAGTAAACAGGGCTAGTTGAATGCACAAGGTTATCATCTGACCAGTAGGATTCCTGGGGCTATTCAACTACCCCCTACACACACCCACACCTGGTCGGCATGGGGCCTGAAGAATGATAGATTGATGGATATCCTGTGTTGATCATCTGCTCAAAAGAATCTTAAAGTGGAGCCTGGGGGAGGATTGAACATGTGTGACCTTTTGGCTCCATGTATCTTCCACAAAGGACCAGTACATGATTTGCTGAGACCCATTTTTGAGGGGGGGGGTAAAGAATTGATGAGAGGCCTTCATTTGTGTGGAAGAGTCAGTAAGGATGTGTGTATGATAGAAGACATACCTCCCCGTCCATCTCCCTCTCCATTGTTTTACCACGTTTGCCTTATCTGTAATTATAATGTATTTGTATCCCCACTGCAAATAAATCCAACCCTTATTTTAAGAATTAGTCTGTCTTCACAACATACAGGGATATACGATGTATTATTGACATAAACACAAGCACACACCACAGCTTGAACTGGATGGACTGGTGTCTTTTTTTTCAGCCTTTCCAACTATGTAATTGGAATCCAGACACACCAAACAGCACATTTTACATTTGGCACCCCAGAAAGCGTGTGGTAATCCTAAAAGTCACATAAAACCTACAGGACAGAAGTGCTTGGATTCATGGTTCCAAAACGACAAGCAGGACTTCTTTGCATTTTGCAAGTTTTCTTATATTTGCTTTCATAGTTACATAGTGAGATTGAAAAAAGACACAAGTCTATCAAGTCCAACCTATGTGTGTGTTTTTATGTCAGTATTACATTGTATATCCCTCAACGTTGTGGTCCATTATGTGCGCATCTAATAGTTTTTTTTAATTATTCATACTCCCAGCAGAAGCCACTGTTTGTGGAAGAGAATTCCACATCCTCACTGCTCTTACCGTAAAGAACCCTCTACGCAGTTTAAGGTTAAACTGCCTTTCTTCCAGTTTTAGTGAATGGCCACGTGTCTTTGTGTACTCCCTTGCGCTGAATAGTTTTGTCCCTATTGTGGGGTCACCAGTACAGTATTTGTACATTGAAATCATATCCCTTCTCAAGTGTCTCTTCTCCAGAGAGAATAAGTTCAGTGTTTGTAATCTTTCCTCATAACTAAGGTCCTCCAATCCCTTAATTAGCTTTGTTGCCCTTCTCTGAACCCTTTCCAGTTCCAGAACATCCTTTCTGAGGACTGGCGCCCAGAACTGGACGGCATACTCCAGGTGCGGCCTCACCAGAGACTTGTACAGTGGAAGAATTATTGATTTATCCCTAGAGTTAATCCCTTTCATGATGCATGCCAACATTTTGTTAGCTTTGCTTGCAGCAGCTTGGCATTGCATGCCACTGCTGAGCCTGTTCTCTACTAGGACCCCTAGGTTCTTTTCCATCCTAGATTCCCCCAGAGGCTCTCCCCCTAGTGAGTAGTTTGCATTCATGTTCTTGGTACCCAAATGCATTATTTTACATTTTTCTACGTTAAACCTCATTTGCCACTTATCTGCCCACCCCATTAATTTGTTCAGATCTAATTGCAAGGTTTCCACATGCTGTGGAGAAATTATTCCCCTGCTTAACTTGGTATCATCCGCAAATATTGAGATTGAGCTGTTTATCCTATCCTCCAGATCATTTATGAATAAATTGAATAGGATTGGTCCCAGGACAGAACCTTGGGGAACCCCACTTTCCACACCAGACCATTCTGAGTACTCCCCATTTATTACCACCCTCTGGACTCGCCCCTGTAACCAGTTTTCAATCCAGGTACTCACCCTTTGATCCATGTTGAGAGACCTTAGCTTGTACAGTAAACATTTGTGGTGTATCAAATGCTTTTGCAAAATCTAGATACACCACAACTACAGGCCTTCCTTTGTCTAGATGGCAGCTCACCTCCTCATAGAAGGTTAATAGATTGGTTTGGCAAGAACAATTCTTCATGAAACCATGTTGATTACGGCTAATGATACCGTTTTCATTACAATAATCTTGTATATAATCCCTTATTATTCCCTCCAAGAGCTTGCAAATTATTGATGTTAAGCTAACTGGCCTGTAGTTCCCAGGGATATATCTTGGTCCTTTTTTATATATTGGTGCTACATTGGCTTTCCTCCAATCAGCTGTTATCATACCAGTCAGTAAACTGCTCTTAAAGATTATGTACAATGGTCTGGCAATTACTTGACTGAGTTCCTTAAGGACCCTCGGGTGTAAGCCATCTGGTCCCGGTGACTTATTAGTGTTACGTTTTTTAAGTCTATTCCTAATCCTTAGTTAGTCATGAGGACCAACATTGTAGTTCTGGACACTTGAGCCCCCCATTTCCTTTGTGAATACTGAGGAGAAAAAGAAGTTTAACATCTTTGCCATTTCTCCATCCTTTGTAACCAGATTACCTTCATCATTCTTTAAGGGGCCAATATGATCTGACCTCCCTCTCTTACTATTTACATACTTAAAGAAGGGGGCGTGGTTTACGAATGGTGCTCAGCGGACGCATCTGAGTTCAGCTCCGTCTAAGCATCAGCCAGGACACCACTAGCAATGCCTTCCAAGACCCCTAAATTCCAAGACACAGGGGTCAAGAGAACAAGGAAAGGATCTGCGGCACAACTTTCCACTTCGGGCTCCATTAAAAGGTTTCTCGTGGGAGAAAAGAACAGCCCCGGTGCCCGGAGCATCCAGGCCAGAGCCCTAAGGTCCAGTAGATCTCCTTCCACACACGCGGCTTTACTGAGGGATAGCTCTCCAGCCTCATTCTGTTGCTCAGAACTGATGGATGACCCCGGCTCCCCTGTGGGCTCACTCTATCAAGAAGGAAATCTCGGCAGTGAGAACGGACATGTCGCTAATCCTTGCCAGGGTGGAGGGCACTGAAACTAGGCAGGATGCACATGTGGTAGCCATTAAAGAGCTACAAGATAATGTCACCCGTCTCGCAATCGCTCATCGCTCTGCACTATACAAATTAGAAGATCTGGAAAATAGGAATTGTAGAAACAATCTACGTATTCATGGCCTTCTGGAAGCTACGACCAAGTTCATTGGGCACGCCGCCCACGCAATCTCTCTGCGGATCTCCCCAGAGACATTATTTGCCGTCTACATTATTTTAAGGACAAAAATGCCATCATGAATGCTGTCCGGGGATCTCAGAACATAGACTTCGATGGCGCTACCCTCAACATATACCCAGGCCTCTTAAAGACACCCTGGAGTGCCGAAGAGCTCTCAGACCCCTCCTTGATCAACTGCGCTCCAACGGAGCTACATACAGATGGGGATTTCCAGCCTGCCTCACAGCCACTAAAGATGGCCGCTCATCCACCCTCTGCTTCCATGAAGACCTCCCAGCATTTTTTCAAGATTTGCACATGTCGCGAGTGGATCTCCCTGGCTGGCATTATCCCATTCCGGTTTTCTCATCTGTTTTAGATCTACAATGCCACAGAACACCATCCAAGAGAAAACATGCAGCAATGCCAGGATCGTCAAAATGGGTGAGATTAGCCCTACCCCCACCTTCACCGTAATTGCCTGCCTACATCCATGGTGACTCCTGCATTGTTTATTAGAGCTCCCCCCTGGCTGAGTTAACCTCCTTCTCCACTTTGCTGGAGAGCGCCCTTACCACCTTGTTCTGCCAGGAAGCCCCAGGCATTTAAACAACTTACTGTTACTCCATGTTATTAACGTTTACCGTAACTGTGGTTTGTACATTGCTAGTGGTCATTTGCTCACTGTTTAGCCAGGGCTGTATGAGAGGTCTCCTTCTATAAGAGACAGGCTCTACTACCAGGTACGTGGCTCCGCATTACAGTCTCTTTCATGTTCTACCTTAGCCGCCCTGATTGCACCCTTACATTCCTTATTGCGTATCTTATAAAAATGGAAAGCTGACAGAGACCCCTCAGCCTTGTATTTTTTGAAGGCCTTCTCTTTTGCTTTTATGTGTGCTTTTACCTTGGAGTTAAGCCACACTGGTCTTTTATTAGTTCTTTTAAATGAATTTCCCATTGGGATAGACTGGCTAATACCTTTGTTTAGTGTATTCTTGAAGCACTCCCATTTTTCCTCCGCGTTCATTGTTCCTAGAATTTTATCCCAACTAACATCTTCCAGCAAGTAGCGTAGTTTATGGAAGTTGGCTCTCTTAAAATGCAGTGTCTTTGTATTCCCCTTATGTTTCCTATTTGTGTAATTTATATTGAAACAAATTGACCTGTGATCGCTATTCCCTAGATTACCCCTTACTTCCACATCTGTAATCAGGTCTGTGTTGTTAGTAATCAGAAGGTCTAATAATGCTTTTTTTCTTGTTGGTGCATTTACCATTTGACCCATGAAATTGTCTTGCAGGACATTTAGGAAATGGCGAGCCTTAGCTGAATGTGCAGTACCTTCTGCCCAGTCTATATCTGGATAATTACAATCTCCCATCATAATGGCTTTCCTTAAGGAAAAATAAAAAACAATAAAAAAATGGGGTTAGATCTCCTTTTAATGGATCACCAATTCTCCTGGGATCTTTACGGGAGAGGGATCTACAGATTTCCTGGGACTTATTGGATTGGCAGGACATAGCACACGACTTGTCTAAGATTTCAATCAATACTGTCTTGATAGAATCAAATTATAAAACCCTTTTACGCTAGTATTTAGGACCAACTATGATAGCCAAGATGGACCCATCTGCATCTGAATTGTTTTAGTCAACGCGCCAAGCCGGGAACAATGTTTCAAGTGTGGTGGCAATACCCCAAGGCGTCCCAGTTTTGGATAAGAATTTTTAACCTCATACGCTCGGTCACAGACATCAAACTTGCTAGGGCCCAAGAAACAGCCTTGTTTCAGAAATTAGACTCCAATGTCCCAAAATGGCCTAAACCGCTCATGTTTTTGGCAGCAAGAAGCACATTGTAGGAAAATAGCTGTGCTGCACTTAGATAAACATAAATTTAAATGGTTTATGGTGAATGATAAACTCACCTGTAGCCATCATTTATAATCTTCCTAAATTTCACAAGACCTGGGACCCCTGGATTAAGTACATCTCCCTTGTGGATTGAGAGTGGGCAGACCCCCTTATTTTCCCATTATATCTTTCCCTTATCTCTTCCCTTTCTTCTTTTTCTGACCTCTCCTCCTTTTATCTGTTGGATTTAATCTGACTCTATCCTAGTGGTCATTGCTTTTTTATTGGTGCCTTTTTTGAGGATAGGGGTACCTATACCTTTATTATAAGTATGGCCCTGCTAGGCCTTGATATGTTCCAGTTTATCATACCTTGCACATGATATATGACAGGTGCACTTATTATTGTGATGTTTGACCTGCTCATAGGGTGCGCTTAATAGGAATAAAATTGCCACTGATAACTACATAATGTACCCTTCTCTACTTTTAGGGGATGTTCACTTTATGGAGCATTTGCTTTGTAATGTATGAAAAAAACTTCAATAAATAGATTGAAATTGAAAAAAAAAAGAGTTTTATTTTGTGTGTGTTTTGTGGTTAGATTTTTTTTTATGTTCTTTTGTGTTTGAGCTTAATGTTATTTTGTTTTATTTATTTGTTCATTTTAACAGGGTCAGCAGCAGCTACAGCAACATCAGCATGAATCTCTTGGTGTCACCAAAATAGGTGCCCTTTGTTTGCAGTGGAGCACTGCACAGCACTGGAGTGCTGTTTAGTCCACCAAAGGGCCACTTTCCCCCATACAGCTCTTCTAATAGCTGCAAAAGAATCAGGGAATAAGCCCCACATTATCTTCACCATGGTATGCACCATATTATTTTTCATCAAAATAGGGAATAATACCCACATTATTTTCATAATGCCTACAAGGAAAGGCAAAGATTCTTGTTCAGCTAATAGAGGGCAAGCAGTCTCTGTGTCCAGAGGCCAAAGCGGTGGTCATGGATGTGGTGCACCATTTGAAGGCAGGACACATTTGCTGTTGTGTTTGGGGGATAGGCATGCTATACAGCCAGAGCATGCAGAAGAGGTTACCCTGGTAACATAGAAGGATCGATCTGCTATCACCTAAGACCCCGCAGAGGGCTATATCTGCCAGCGAGTTTGACCCTTACTAGCGATAGTGGGTCTGTGTCTCTGGTAAGGGTTTTTATTTACCCCTTCCTTGTCACTGGAGGTGTCTACGTGGTCTTTGGTGGTGGAAAATAAGAGTGAACCTTTTTTTCCTTGAACTTGCACAGGACTTTGGATGTTCCAAGTTTTTTTCCACACAGTTTTCAATACATTTTTTTCACAAATTTGGGACTATTTAATATCATATATTCTCTTTATACAATATGTTTTCACAGTATTATGTTATATGATCAACGTGTTGTTCATTTGTGAATTTGCACTCTATATGCACTTTATGATTATGGTTTAAATATTCTCATTTAGGGGTTTACTATATAAGCTTGTGATTTATGCACAGTTTATCCACTTTTAGGTTAGCGCAACAATTTTTTTAATCTGTTACTCTATATGGTGAAATATCACACCTTTCATTGTTTGCTGCTGCTGTGTTATTTAAGTTTTTTCTCTAAGCGCGGTATTATTTTTGAATATTTGTGAGACTCGTTATAAATTATCTTGTGGAATTCCATGATTGATGGGAACCTGTCGGACTTTCCCTGCTTATTTACTACCACAAGCTATAGCCAGCAATGCTGATCTGTGTATTCTGAAGGCAGGAAAATCTCCCTACTGTCAGAATACAATAGCTCAGTGGGCAGGATTCCCCCATCCACATAGAGGATATGGATGAGGAAATCAAGTCAGGTTTTTATTGATTTATTTTTTTAACCTGCTGCCGGGCTGTCTTAGTCTGCTGTTTTTCAGCAGAACAACCTATCCTGCAGATGTAGCAGTTAGAGGGGATGAGAAAAACTATTTACCACTGACAAGGGTGCTTAGAATGATCAGCTTGTATTTATGTAAAACCTTTATCCCTAATGGAAAAAGAAACTGTTTCTGTAACTGATTAAAGTGTTAGCTGGAGTTTGTCTTCAATGTATTAGTGCAGGGGTAGGCAACCTGGGGCCCTCCAGCTGTTGGAGAACTACAAGTCCCATCATGCTTCTGGGAGTAATTGTAACTGCCAGCCTTGCAATGCCTCATGGGAAATGTAGTTCCACAACAGCTGGAGGGCTACTTGTTGCCTACCCCTGTATTAGTGTATATAATTCTGCTAGTACATCAGACACTCCCGTCCTCTCAGACTGACAATGCTGCTGTCCAAAATTGCCCCCTGTGCTCCCTCATCCAGAGAGGGGACACACTAATACAGGTGGTGTGTTATTGGCCACATCACCAGGTGAAAATGGAGGGAAAAAAGCCTTAAAAAAAGAAAACGAATGCAGTTGTCACATCTATTCAGGTATTCTGACAACCAGTGGTGTCAACTGTCAGAATACAAAAGTCCAGCAGGGGGAAGGAGTTGCTCATCCATCTGAGCTGTTAGTGTGGATTGAGAAATCTGTTAAACTGGCTGTTCTATACACTATGCCAGGGATATGCAATTAGCGGACCTCCAGCTGTTGCAGAACTACAAATCCCATGAGGCATAGCAAGACTCTGACAGCCACAAGCATGATACCTAGAGGCAGAGGCATGATGGGACTTGTAGTTTTGCAACATCTGGAGGTCCGTTAATTGCTTATCCCTGCACTATGCAATCTGATTGTAAAATCTCATTTAGTTTCACCAAAATTAGTCATATGAAGACAATCCTGAACATTTTTAATGAGTATCAAATCAGGCAGGCCATTATACTACATAATTGTTAATAAATCTAAAATGGATTGTACAATCAGATTGTATAGTGTGTGGTTAGCTATAGATGGGTTGCCATATGAGGGTGGGGGGTTGTATTGTTGAGGGCAAAGAGGATGGTAGTTGGACGATGGGGGGGGGGGCACCCAAATGCACCTTCGCCTGTGTGGACAAAAATCCTTGCACCGGCCCTGGGGTTCGGAGCCAGGTGCTTGCAGAGGAGACGAGGTCAGGTGAGGCTGAGGTCAAGATGGTAGCAAGCAGAGGTAATCCGTTAAACAAGCAGAGGTAAGGGCCGGAAGCAGGCAGGAGACAGGTCTGGAGCAAGCCGGATCGGTGATCAAGAATCACCGGAAAAAGGAAACACGAGAACATTGGTAAAAGCTGCAGATCAAAGAGCACTTATAAAGGCTCATGTGATGTGCTGGCGGAGATGCTGGATCCATGAGCTTTATCCACCTTTATTCTGTCTAAATATTTCTGGACCATATCACTTTTGTGCCATTGTGGATCATTTGGGGCTGTGTCAATAACATCACCATTGTGGACTTGAGCTCCCCCATGCTCCTTTGTATACATAGAGCTGAAGAAAGTATTTAATAAATTTTGCCTTTTCTTTGTCCCCAGTCACCCACTCCAGATTATTTTGTAAAGGGCCTACATGCTCAGACCTGATCTTTTTACAATTAATATATTTGAAGAAATGTTTGGGGTCCTACTATCTTTTGCAATCTGTCGTTCATTTTGAATTTTTGCATCCTTGATTTCCTTTTTACATATTCTGTTATGTTCTTTGTAATTTTTAAACAATGATAGTGTTCCTTCATTTTTATATTTTTTAAAAGCTCTTTTCTTATTATTTATTTATAGCTTTTTTAACTTTGGCAGTGAGCCACATTGGATTTACTTTTAGCCTTTTAAACTTATTGCCCATGGGAATTAACTTTGCAGTGAGTTTGCATACATTCTTTTTTGAAAAATTCCCATTTCTGTTCTGTCTTCCTCGATGCCATTATTACCTCCCAGTCTAAGTCTTGGAGAGCAGCCCTCATCCTTGGAAAATGTGTTCTTAGGTGTTTTTATATTTCCTGTATGTGTTTGTTGCTTACAGCTAACATTAAGTGAAATGATGAT
Source organism: Glandirana rugosa (assembly GCA_018402905.1). NCBI lineage: Eukaryota > Metazoa > Chordata > Amphibia > Anura > Ranidae > Glandirana > Glandirana rugosa. The sequence continues at coordinate 1,202,259 of BLSH010042236.1, read as the reverse complement.
ACGGTCACTAGTACCCAGTTGTTCTTTTTTATGAATATTGGTTATAAGTTCTGCATGGTTTGAGATTACCAGGTTCATCAGAGCATCATTCCTAGTTGGGGCCCCAATAAACTGGACCATAAAATTGTCTCGTAATGGGTTCATACATTTTTGCCCTTTAACTGTTCCAGCGGTGCCAATACTCTATGTAGTTAAAATCCCATATATATATATATATATATATATATATATATATATATATATATATATATATATATATTGTGATAAGAGGGTCTTTAAGCTCAGTGGTAGGTGTGTGTTCAGTGAGTTTGCAACAGCCAGGAGCTATGAGGGCATGGCAGCCCATGTTTATTAAAAGAATAAGAGTTCAAACAAAGATCAACAGGGTTTTCCCTCGCAGGGGGTTGTCATCATGCATAAGCAGCAAACATAAAATGTATGTACTCAGCTTCCTGGCTCATCAGCGAACAATAGCTCTCCTGGCTATATAGTTCCGTAGCTGTCCTGGCTACAAGCAATCAATAGCTCTCCTGGCTATAAGCAATCAATAGCTCTCCTGGCTATAAGCAATCGGCCACTGCACGATCAAGGGACACCTCTGCCTCCTTGCAGAGGTGGACACTCCGACTGCCTCCTGCAGTCTTCGACTCCTGGAGACTGCCTGTCTCCCAGTGTGCGTGCCACTGAAGCCTTGGCCTGACAGGCCTCCACCCAGCTGTGCAATCAGAGTCCTGGTAAGTCCCAAAACCCAGACCCAGAACTGGGGATCTCATTCCACCCAGAGCTCTAAGAGATGCCCGGGCTCCAGATCCTGAAACAGACTTTTTTATGAAATGAGGAAACTGAAAAAAGGGATTTTAGTATAACTTACCGTAAAATCCTTTTCTCTGAATTCACTGACAGACGCAGCCTTCTTATGACACGTGGGGTTATGCTCATATCACTAGGAGTAGACTAGGCAGAAACAAACAAAAGCATAGGCTGGCCCCTCCCAGGGGGCCGTCCTCACCTTAGCATAAAATCCCCCTGCTCTGCATAGCACATCAGTTCGTAACAAGCCGCACAAACTCAACGCAGAGGGGTGGGTGCTGCGTCTGTCAGTGAACTCAGAGAAAAGGATTTTACGGTAAGTTATACTAAAATCCCTTTTACTCTTCCGTTCACTGACAGACGCAGCCCTCTTATGACACGTGGGGACGTCCCAAAGCTGTGCCAATCAAGAGGGGTGGGCAAACTAGAACAACTGTACCCAACAGAAAAACGCCCTCTCAGGCGGCGTTAACCTCGCCTATACTGCCGCTTGTAATACTTTGCGGCCGAAAGCAGCATCCGAAGATGCTGAAACATCAATTTTGTAAAACTTAGTAAACGTGTGCACTGAGGGCCAAGTAGCCGCTTTGCACACCTGAGACACCGAGGCCTGGTGTCTAAACGCCCAGGAAGTACTAACTGCCCTGGTGGAATGAGCCATGACTGGAAACGGGGAACCTTGCCCCGAATCTCATATGCACGAGTCACGGTCTTCCTTATCCAACGAGAAATGGTAGCTGACGAGGCCGCCATGCCTTTGTGCGACCCTTCCGTCAGCACAAATAAAGAATCAGACTTCCCAAAAGAAGCTGTAGAAAACAAATACACCCGCAAAGCCCTCACCACACCCAAAGAATGCAGTTCAACTTCTTTGGGATGCGACGGGTGTGGGCACAATAAGGGAAGAACAATATCCTCATTTAAATGAAAAAAAGAAACCACCTTCGGAAGAAACGAAGGGGAAGGTCGCAAAACCGCCTTGTCCTTATGAAGGACCAAGTAAGGTGACTTGCAGGATAATGCTGCCAACTCAGACACCCACCTGGCGGACGTGACAGCCACCAGAAAAGCCACTTTCTGTGACAACAGTCGCAAGGGAATATCCCTGATCTTTTCATATGGTGGTTTCTGCAGCACAGAAAGCACCAGATTCAAATTCCACGGTGCCAAAGGCGACCGTGTCCGAGGAGCCACATGACGTACCCCCTGTACAAATGTACGGATCAATGAATGAGACGCCAAGGGCCATTGAAAAAGAACCGCCAGGGCCGAAATCTGACCCTTAAGTGTACTTAACGCCAGGTTCTTGTCCAGACCTTGCTGCAAAAAAGTCAGTACTCTGGACACCATATAAGAGCGGGGGTTCCAACCCCCTGCCTCGCACCAGGCAATATAAGCCTTCCAGGTCCTGTGATAAATCTAACGTGAGGTACCTTTACGTGCTTCAATCATAGTAGGGATCATGGAGTCCGAGACACCCCTATCCCTCAACACCTGGGACTCAATAGCCAAGCCGTCAAAGCCAGCGAGGGTAAAGCAGGGTGCAAGATGGGCCCCTGAGACAGTAGGTCTTCGCGAAGTGGAAGACGCCATGGAACATCTGTCACCATCCGTACTACGTCGGCGTACCAAGGACGCCGAGGGCAATCCGGTGCCACCAGGATTGTCGGGATTCCCTCTGCTTCTATCCTGCGCAGAACCCGCGGTAGAAGCTTTAGAGGAGGAAAGATGTACAGAAGCCGATACCGACACCAGGGCGCTACCAGAGCGTCCAAGGCGACCGCCAGCGGATCTTTTGTTCTGCACACAAAGGTCTGTACCTTGTGATTGAACCTGGAGGTCATGAGGTCCACCTCTGGTGTGCCCCACTTGAGGAAAATCTGGCGGAACACTTCTGGATGTAGGAACCATTCCCCTTGATCCAGAGTCCGGCGGCTGAGAAAGTCCGCCTGACAATTTTCCACGCCCAGGATGTAGATTGCGGAGAGAGCAGGCACGTGAAGTTCTGAAGAATAAGAGCCGCCTCCGCGGCTGCTGCTGAGCTTCTTGTTCCGCCCTGATGGTTCACATATGCCACAGCCGTGGCATTGTCCGACTGAACCCGGACAGGGAGGCCTCGCAGCCTTTCTGACCAACGGGACAGACAAAGCCTGATCGCTCTCAGCTCCAGTACATTTATTGGAAGACAAGTTTCCTGCACTGACCAATGACCCTGGGCAGAAAACTGACCCAGGACCCCTCCCCAGCCCAATAGGCTAGCATCCGTCGTTACTATCGATCAATTGAGGGGGAGAAAACATTTCCCCAACTTTAGGGCCGGAGCCCGAATCCACCAAATCCAGGATTCTTGGGACTGATGATCCAACCTGATCAGTCTGTCTAGGGATAGAGGAGATTTGTCCCATTGCGACAAAATCGCCTTCTGCAAGAGCCGAGTGTGACTCTGGGCGTATGGTATCGCTTCGAAAGTCGACGCCATGAGCCCCAACACTCGCATACCGAACCGTAAGGAGGACCACTGGCGTGATAACAGGGTTCGCACTGCGCCTGAAGTGTCAGGAGCTTGTTTGGTGGTAAAAACACCCTTGCCTGAACCGTGTCCAGAATCAGACCCAGGTATTCCAGCCGGCAGGATGGAGTCAACGATGATTTCTGCAGGTTGATTAGCCAACCGAACTCCTCTAACATGGACACCGTAATTGTCACGTTCTCCTCCAGAGCTGCAGCAGACTCTGCTCTCAGGAGTAAATTGTCGAGGTATGCTACTACCGCAATACCTCTCTGTCTCAGCAGCGCCAGCATCGGGGCCACCACCTTGGTGAACACTCGGGGTGATGAAGCCAGCCCGAAGGGAAGTGCCACAAACTGGTAATGCAGGTCCCCCACTGGTGGCTGTGACAAACTGGCACATGGAGATACGCGTCCCTGATATCCAGGGGCGCCATGAATTCCCCTTGGTGTAGGGCGGCCACGACCGAGCGGATGGACTCCATCCTGAATCTCTTCATCTTTACGAAGCGGTTTAATCCCTTCAGGTCCAGAACTGGCCTGACACCACCCTTTTTGGGCACCACGAAGAGGTTTGAGTAAAACCCGCAAAATCTTTCCCCCATGGGTACCGGTACAATAACTCCCTGTTTGGCAAGCGCCCGAACGGCGCCTAGCAGCGCCTCCTGATGCCCCTGAGGGAGTCTCAAGTTTGAAGGGAAGAACCTTTCTGGAGGCAGAGAGATGAATTCTATCCTGTACCCGGAGGACACTACCTCCAGTACCCACCAATCGGTGATGCGGGCAGTCCATCTGTCTGCGAATCCCAGCAACCGCCCCCCCCCCCCCGTGAGTCGGGCGGGGCAACCCATCATGCGGAGGTTGATTTGTCCTTCGCATTTTCGGACTTAAGCTGCCAAGGCTTTTTACTGTGCCCAGCAGCAGCCCTACCGGACTTGAAGCCCTTACCCACTGAGCCGGGTGTCCGAAAAAACTTCTTCTGACCTGAAGAAGCAGGGCCCTGCCTACGGCAAAAATCCCGCCGCTTCGGCTCTGGAAGGAAAGTAATCTTCCCTCCCGTGAAATCCTTAATGATTTCATCCAACTGTGGGCCAAACAGACTCCCTCCCTGAAAGGGAAGATCTGCAAGAGCTTTCTTTGAAGCCTGGTCACCCGACCAAGAGCGGAGCCACAGCACCCGCCTGATAACAATTGCAAAAACAGACATTTTTGACAATATGGGAAGAAGGTCTAAGGCAGCATGGCAAATGTAGCGGAGACCCTCTTCCAAATGTTGCACCCGCTGCACCTCAGCCTGTGCACACTCACAAGTTAAACCAGTGTGCAGTGTGGCAGCGTGCTCGTGAAGAGATTGTGCCGCCATCGCAGTCGCTAGCGCCGGTTGCATGGCTGACCCAGCCAACAAGAACAGTGCCTTAGACACTGCCTCCGTGCGGCGATCGGCCGCCTCCCTAAAAGACGGCAACCCCCTCCAAGGTAATGGTCGTTGCCTTATTCAGACGGGCCACTGGGGGGTCCACCGTTGGGGACGCCCATCTCTTAGTAAAGCTATCCTCAAAGGGGTAGCGAACAGCAAAGCTCTTAGGAAAAGCAAAGGAATTTGGTGGCCGCAGCCATTCCTTGAACACCACCGGGAGATAATCCTCAAAGGGGTACCACTCCACCAATCCAACGGGCGCAGCGGGTAGCCACCCGGAGCAGACTTACCTCCCCATATAGAGGCATGCTGCTGGCCAGGCCTCTGGACAGGCGAACCAGTCACTGGGCTCTAGTGGGTTTTAGCCACTGGCCGCCCGCACGGAACGGGTGCTATGCGGCGGGCCCCCGCTAAGGGTAGCTCGCATAGTATCGGCCAGACTGGGGGAAAGTTTTGGATTCGAGATATCCACTATACCACCAGTCGGCTTCTTGATAGCAGTCTTCATCAGAAAAACTCTTCAGGAGACCGCAGATCCCATAGGGAACCAGGTCTACTCCTTGCACTAGGCAATTGAAAACTGATGTGCTATGCAGAGCAGGGGGATTATATGCTAAGGTGAGGATGCCCCCCTGGGAGGGGCCAGCCTATGCTTTTGTTTGTTTTTGCCTAGTCTACTCCTAGTGATATGAGCATAACCCCAGGTGTCATAAGAAGGCTGCGTCTGTCAGTGAACAGAAGAGTAAGTCAGTTTCCTCTTAGATGCACAATGCCTCTGGAGCCCCTCAACCTGCCAGGTTGAGAATTCTGGGCCATCCCTACCATCTAAACCCTGGCGGGGTAACACTCTGTCACAATATATATATATAATACAGTATCTCACAAAACTGAGTACATCTCTCACATTTTTGTAAATATTTTATTATCTTTTTATGTGACAACACTGAAGAAATTACATTTTGATACAATGTAAAGTCGTGAGTGCACAGCTTGTATAACAGTGTAAATTTGCTGTCCCCTTAAAAATAACTCAACACACAGCCATTAATGTCTAAACCACTGGCAACAAAAGTGAGTACACCCCTAAATGAAAATGTTCCTCCCCGGTGTGATGTAGTTACTCATTAGTCTTACAAGGTCTCAGGTGTGAATGGGGAGCAGGTGTGTTAAATTTGGTGTTATCGCTTTCACTCTCTCATACTGGTCACTGGAAGTTCAACATGGCACCTCATGGCAAAGAACTCTCTGAGGATCTGAAAAAAAAAAGAATTGTTGCGCAACATAAAGATGGCATAGGCTATAATAAGATTGCCAAGACCCTGAAACTGAACTGCTGCACTGTGGCCAAGACCATACAGTGGTTTAACAGGACAGGTTCCACTCAAAACAGGCCTCACTATGGTCGACCAAAGAAGCTGAGTGCATGAGCTCAGCATCATATCCAGAGGTTGTCTTTGGGAAATAGGCATAGGAGTGCTGCCAGCATTGCTGCAGAGGTTGAAGGGGTGGGGGGTCAGCCTGTCAGTGCTCAGACCATACGCCGCACACTGCATCAAACTGGTCTGCATGGCTGTCGTCCCAGAAGGAAGCCTCTTCTAAAGATGATGCACAAGAAAGCCCGCAAACAGTTTGCTGAAGACATGCAGACTAAGGACATGGATTACTGGAACCATGTCCTGTGGTCTGATGAGACAAAGATAAAATGTATTTGGTTCAGATGGTGTCAAGCATATGTGGCGGCAACCAGTTGAGGAGTACAAAGACAAGTGTGTCTTGCCTACAGTCAAGCATGGTGGTGGGAGTGTCATGGTCTGGGGCTGCATGAGTGCTGCTGGCACTGGGGAGCTACAGTTCATTGAGGGAACCATGAATGTATACATGTACTGTGACATATTGAAGCAGAGCATGATCTCCTCCCTTCGGAGACTGGGCCGCAGGGCAGTATTCCAACATAACGACCCCAAACACACCTCCAAGACGACCACTGCCTTGCTAAAGAAGCTGAGGGTAAAGGTGATGGGCTGGCCAAGCATGTCTCCAGACCTAAACCATATTGAGCATCTGTGGGGCATACTCAAACGGAAGGTGGAGGAGAGCAATGTCTCTAACATCCACCAGCTCTGTGATGTCATCATGGAGGAGTCGAAGAGGACTCCAGTGGCAACCTGTGAAGCTCTGGTGAACTCCATGCCCAAGAGGGTTAAGGCAGTGCTGGAAAATAATGGTGGCCACACAAAATATTGAGCCCAATTTGGACATTTACACTTAGGGGTGTACTCATTTTTGTTGGCAGCGGTTTAGACATTAATGGCTGTGTTGAGTTATTTTGAGGGGTCAGCAAATTTACACGATTATACAAGCTGTACGCTCCCTTCTTTACATTATAGCAAAGTGTCAGTTCTTCAGTGTTGTCACATGAAAAGACAGTAAAATACAAAAATGTGAGGGGTGTACTCACTTTTGTGAGATAATGTGTGTAATATATATATATATATATATATATATATATATATATATATATATATATATAAATTGATCGATCCTGATGTACTGATGACCCATTTCTTGAGGTCCTTAAAATGGCAGGACAGTACAAATACCCCCCAAATGATCCCTTTTGGAAAGTAGACAGTATGTGGCTTGTTTTGCACTGGTAAGCAATTTATATGATGTTGATAGCTTCAGCTTTTTTGTTTTAACCGTTTCAATACTGGACACTTTTACCTCCTTCCTGCCCCAGGTCAATTTTCAGCATTCAGCGCTGTCACACTTTGAATGACAATTGCACGATCATGCAACACTGTACCCATATGACATTTTTTTTTCTTGGTTTCTGTTATAAAATATTGCAAATAAATAATCTTTCTTTATACGTGCGTTGTAAGGACACGCGTGCTGTGCGTATTAGAGGCAGGCAGCGAATACTGCTGTACAAAATGTAAGAACGTTGTTGCCCTGGAAGCCCAGGTTCTGAATCTAAGGAAGCAACTGTCAACACTGAGATGACTCTCCATACTAAAGGAGAGTTGGGATCATATCAGCCAGGTGCCGGCAGGGGCCAGCACAGAGGCGGGTGGAGACATAGAGGTGCAAGCACCAGAACAGAGTAGTTGGGTGACACTCAGGAAGGTTAGTATGGAAAGAGTCAGGGAGGCTGATCCTGGGCTGGAACATCCCAATAAATATGCCCCGTTGTGTGATATTGCAGAAACCAGTTAGGAATCAGCATCGCTGGAGTAGAGCGGCAGCCCTAGCTGCCAGGGGAGTAACTCCTCCAGTGATGGTGGAGATGAAGCCAGGGGAAAGGAAAGACAGATTGTGGTGGTAGGGGACACAATTCTTAGAAACACAGAGAGGGCAATCTGTCACAAAGACCGGAAGCGCTGAACTGTATGCTGTTTACCATGTGCTCGGGTTCGGCACATCACGGATTGGGTGGACAGATTACTGGCAGGGGCTGGAGAAGACCCGGCTGTCATGGTGCATGTTAGCACCAATGACAAAGTTAGAGGTAGGTGGAAAGTCCTAAAAAAGATTTTAGGGACCTAGGAGCAAAATTGAGGATTAGGACCTCCAAGGTAGTATTCTCAGAAATACTACTGGTACCTCGAGCCACACAAGAGAGGAAGCGGGAGATCAGGGAAGTTAACAAGTGGCTGAGGAGCTGGTGTCGAAAGGAGGGTCTCAGGTTCCTGGAGAACTGGGCTGATTTCTCAATCGGTTACAAGCTCTTTAGAAGGGACAAACTGCACCTAAATGGGGAAGGTGCCGACCGGCTGGGCATAAGGATGGCCGAAAACTTAGAGGGGCTTTTAAACTAGGCATGGGGGGGGGGATGGTCCAGATTTAGAAACAGCCAGAGTGGAACATAGTTCAGGGGCTAGTATTGGGGGCAGTAGTGGTAGGCCGAATAAAGAACCTAAACCCTAGGTAAGTAGTGTAACAAGTCCTATATGCAAACGAGGAATACCCAACAAGGAAACAGTAGGCGTCCGGACAAAACTACGTGGCTTGTTCACTAATGCCAGGAGTCTGGTGGACAAGATGGGAGAACTAGAGCTGCTACTCTACGAAGAGGAATTCGATGTTGTGGGAATTTCAGAGACTTGGTTCAACAGCTCTTGTGATTGGCTGGCTACCATTCAGGGGTATTCCCTATATCGCAGGGATAGGGAGAGCAAAAAAGGGGGAGGGGTATGCCTGTATATAAAAAATGACGTACAACTAAATGTGAGGGATAACATTACTAGTGGATCTAGGGAGGAAGTTGAAACCTTATGGTTAGATCTACAAAGGGAAGATACCAGGGGGAAAGTAATACTGGGAATATGCTATAGGCCCCCAAACCAGAGGGAGAGGGGGAGGCGGATCTCCTATCGCAATTTGGAATAGCGACAAATATGGGAAGTGTCATTATAATGGGGGATTTTAATTATCCAGATATAGACTGGGCGGAAGGTACTGCACACTCAGCTAAGGCACGCCATTTCCTATATGTCCTGCAGGACAATTTCATGGGTCAGATGGTAAATGCTCCAACAAGAAAAAAAGCATTATTAGACCTTCTGATTACTAACAACACAGACCTAATCACAGATGTGGAAGTAAGGGGTAATCTAGGAAATAGCAATCACAGGTAAATTTGTTTCAGTATAAATGACACAATTAGGAAACATAAGGGAAATACAAAGACACTGAATATTAAGAGAGCCAACTTCCATAAACTACGCTCCTTGCTGGAAGATGTTACTTGGGATAAAATTCTAGGAACAATGAATGCGGAGGAAAAATGGGAGTGCTTCAAGGACACACTAAACAAAGGTATTAGCCAGTGTATCCCAATGGGAAATAAATTTAAAAGAGCTAATAAAAGACCAGGTTGGCTTAACTCTGATGTAAAAGCACACATAAAAGCAAAGGAGAAGGCCTTCAAAAAATACAAGGCTGAGGGGTCTCTGTCAGCATTCCATCTTTATAAGATACGCAATAAGGAATGTATGGGTGCAATGAGGGCGGCTAAGATAGAACATGAAAGACACATAGCTGAGGAGGGTAAAAAGAATCCTAAGAAATTCTTTAAGTATATAAATAGTAAGAGAGGGAGGTCAGATCATATTGGCCCCATAAAGAATGATGAAGATAATCTGGTTACAAAGGATGGAGAAATGGCAAAGGTGTTAAAATTATTTTTCTCCATAGTATTCACAAAGGAAATGGGGGGGCTCAAGTATCCAAAACTACTATGTTGGTCTTCACGACACATCACAGGAAGCACACTCATTGCTAACTGGGGATAAAATCAGGAATAGACTTGAAAAACTTAACACTAATAAATCACCAGGACTAGTTGGCTTGCACCTTAAGGAACTCAGCCAAGTAATTGCCAGACCATTGTACCTAATCTTTAAGAACAGTTTACGGATTGGTATGATACCAGCTAATTGGAGGAAAGCCAACGTAGCACCAATATATGAAAAAGGACCAAGATATATCCCTGGGAACTACAGACCAGTTAGCTTAACATCAATAATTTGCAAGCTCTTGAAGGGAATAATAAGGGATTATATACAAGATTATTGTAATGAAAACTGTATCATTAGCGGTAATCAACACGGTTTCATGAAGGATCGTTCTTGCCAAACCAATCTATTAACCTTCTATGAGGAGGTGAGCTGTCATCTAGATAAAGAAAGGACTTTAGACGTGGTGTATCTAAATTTTGCAAAAGCATTTGATACAGTTCCCCATAAACGTTTACTATACAGAGTACCTGGATTGAAAACTGGTTACAGGGGCGAGTCCAGAGGGTGGTGATAAATGGGGAGTAAACAAATACACAAACTGCTGCACTGGGAAAGAAATAAAAACAAGTACAAAGCAGGCAGCACAATATTGTAAATTGTAACAATACTATTAAACATATGTAGGAAATGGTGCAGCGCTAGTTAAATAGAGTAGACATAAAGTCAGTCCATAAAATCTTTGAAAAGATCCAGATGATAGTATAGCCAGAGACCCGTCACCAACCACACTGTCTCTTACCAGAGCCCCGGGATCCTCATCACAGGGGTCATCTAAGCCTTCTGGTAAGATAAATCATGACAAGAGCTATCTGAATGGCAACTGCAATCCCCGGATCTTACTGCTATATCATCCACAGTATCCTCTTTATCCTCAGCATGTAAGACAGAGAAATTAACGCATGGTGCAGTAACTCAACACTGGTTTATTTAATAAAAGCGGTTCTAAAAACTTACATGCACATAAAAGTTTCCTGCCGTTGTGAAATCACAAGGAAAAACAGCGTGGTTTTCCACCATCAAGATGGCCGCTGCATCCCTGCTCTCACTCCTGCGTCCTGTCCCAAGCTCCTCCCAACGCTTTTCGTCATAGGATGACGTTGTCAGGGGCATGGCTTGGGATGGATGATCCGGAGTTTTATAGGCAGGAGGAATCGTGAGCGGCGGAAATAGGATACTGTGCGCTCCAAGCCTCGGAAGCACTGAACCACCTAGACGGGAAGCTTGCGTTCCACTCCATGATGGACCGGAACATGTCAAGTAGGCAATACATACCTCCCGTTCTGTGCGGTTAGAGAGACATATATCGCATTATTTGATGGGAGAGATCCCTGCGATCATAATAATGGAATTAAAAGACATAAGCAATAAATGCAAAATAACCCCTTCCATCTTTGTAGCAATGCTGGCAGCACTCATATGTCTATTTCCCAAAGACAACCTCTGGATATGACGCTGAACACTGAACTTTTATGGTCGACCATGGCAAGGCCTGTTCTGAGTGGAACCTGTCCTGTTAAACCACTGTATGGCCTTGGCCACTTTGCTGCAGCTCAGTTTTTGGGTCTTGGCAATCTTCTTATAGCCTAGGCCATCTTTATGTAGAACAACAATTATTTTTTCAGATCCCCAGAGAGTTTTTTACCATGAGATGCCATGTTGAACTTTCAGTGACCAGTATGAGAGAGTGAGAGGGATAACACCACATTTAACATGCCTGCTCCCCATACACACCTGGGAACCTGGGACCTTCTAACACTAAAAAGTTACATGACACCGGGTAGGGAAAATGGCTAATTGGACATTTTCACCTAGGGGTGTACTCACTTTTGTTGCCAGCGGTTTAGACATTAATAGCTGTGTGCTGAGTTATTTTGAGGGGACAGCAAATTTACACTGTTATACAAGCTGTACATTCACTACTTTACATTCTAGCAAAGTGTAATTTCTTCAGTGTCGTCACATGAAAAGATATAATAAAATATTTACAAAAATGTGAGGGGTGTACTCACTTTTGTGAGATACTGTATGTATGTATATATATATATATATATATATATTTACAGTATCTTACGAAAGTGAGTACACCCCTCACATTTTTGTAAATATTTTATTCTATCTTTTCATGTGACAACACTAAAGAAATTACACTTTGCTACAATGTAAAGTAGTGAGAGTACAGCTTGTATAACAGTGTACATTTGTTGTCCCCTCAAAATAACTCAACACACAGCTATTAATTTCTAAACTGCTGGCAACAAAAAGGAGTACACCCCTAAGTGAAAATGTGCAAATTGGGCCCAAATGTTAATATTTTGTGTGGCCACCTTTATTTTCCAGCACTGCCTTAACCCTCTTGGGCATGGAGTTCACCAGAGCTTCACAGGTTGCCACTGGAGTCCTCTTCAATGTAGCCGCACCAAAAACGCAAGTGTTGGGTTTTTGATGAGTTTTTTTTTATGTGTTGCATTTTTTTTTTCATGAATACACTGTGTATAGTTGGTTGCTAAGGAGCAGGCCGGGAAGAAAGAATTGGCAGCGAAAAACAAAAAGGGGGAAAGAAAGACGTGGAGCCCCCCCCCCCCCCCAAAATCCATACCAGACTCTTATCCTAAATTGGAAAATTGGCTCGGGTGAAGACACCTCTGGATTCATGGACAGGTAAGGGTCTTAATATTAAAAGTTAGTGCCTACAGTATTTGTAGCTACTGCAATTTAATTTTTTCTGAAGGAACCTGGAGCTCCGCTTTAACAGGAAGTATATAAGGCCTTTTCTCTGGCTGAGAGCTAAACTCAGTGCTGAGTAAACACTAATGAGTAGTGTTGAGCGAACCCGGACTGTAACGTTCGGGTCCGTACCGAACTTTAGGGTGTCCGTGGCATGGACCCGGACCCGGACATTTCAAAAATCGTTCGGGTTCGGTCCGGGGTTCTGCTATTTTACTCCACGTGTTGAGAAGCTGCAGGGCAGCCAATCAACAAGCGTTTCACTGGTTTGCCCTTAGAAGCCATCACAGCCATGCCTACTAATGGCATGGCTGTGATTGGCCGGTGCATCATGTGACCCAGCCTCTTTATAAGCTGGAGTCACAGTGCTGCAGTCACATGCTCCTTGGGTTAGTATAGGGAAAGGTAGCTGACGGCGTGAGGGACAGATTTTAGCCATTTTAAGACCTGATCCTGCATCCTGAGATAGATTACTTTACTACTGCTGTCTGTGCTGTTG
>BLSH010042236.1:1176356-1188988 GCA_018402905.1 Glandirana rugosa | reverse complement strand
CATACCAGACTCTTATCCTAAGAGCATGCAACTCAGGAAAGGGAGGGGACGAGCGAGCGCCCCTCTCCTAAACCATACTAAGCCACACGCCCTCAACAACCTTTTTTCTATGTTAATGGGGCAAGGGCCTCTTCCCCACAACCCTGGGCGATGGTTGTGGAGGTCTGCGGGCAGGGGGCTTATCTGAATCTGGAAGCCCTCTTTAACAAGTGGGCTCCCACATCCCGCCCCCCATGTGAATGAGTATTACCTAAAAAAAATGTCAAAAAGAAGTAAAAACACACAATTGACAATTCCTTTATTAAAAATAAAAAAACAATGTCCCTCGATGTAGATCCATCATCAATCACGGTGTCCGCCGCACCCAAAAAAAGCAAAAAAAAAAAAAAACTGCTCCCTGTGACGTCATAGACCGGTACATGATGGGCTGCTGACGTCACGGGGGGGGGGGTATGCGGTGCAAGCAGGTGACGCTGTTGGGTGGTCCCGCCCCTTACCTATTAACTGTCAGATGGAGTGGCAGGCAGTTGGCAGTTAGCCTGTGTCGTGAGCGGAGCGTTCTTTTTTTTTCGGGTCAGGTAGTGATGCGGGCTGCCTGATTGACGATGGATTTGGGGAGCATTGTGTAATAAAGAAATTGTCAAGAAGCTTGCTCATCCCCTCCCTTTCCAGACTTGCTAGGCTGGACCCCATGATATTTTTTTCCCAATTTTCATTTTTACATTCAGCTGTCATCAGTTGTTAAGGGCGTGGCAGCTGGCTTCCCACACAGACATTAACAAACGGTTCTCCAGAACTTTCAGTTGCATGTCTTACAGTAGAGCATAGCATAGTATCTTAGGTACAGACATAACGTCCCAACCCGGGTAATGTACCTCTCATCAGGTGAACAACAGAGTACTCCTTTGTGAGCTATGCGACACTTACATGGTTCAACAATTCTCAACTCACCCCAGTAGCCTATCCATCACCAGCTCAGTGGGAGCAAGACCTGGGACTGCCAGCCACTATGTTGAAAAATTACCTTCTCCAATTTAAGGGTATTTCCCATATGGTGAATGCACTCTTTATGAGTAGGTGCCCTATCACTTTTCCACACATGATGAGTCTGCGAGCCTGGAAGAACGCTCTATTAACCTGCTGTGGTTCTGTTAGCTGGAGGTTGTCTAATATACCAAGGATGCATTTAGTAGGTTCAAGGGGAATTGGAACTACTGGTACGGGGCAGAACGTGGACAAAGTTGGGGACACCTCAGCGCTGAGGGGTAGAAAAGCTGATTAGGCCCAGTTTATGGTCAGACCAGAATGCTGGGCAAAAGTGGAAATCACATCCATCAGTTGTTTAAGAGATGAGTCAGCATCCCCTAGAAAGAATAACATGTCATCTGCGTAGAGGGTTATTTTTTCTCTCACTTCTTTATATACAAATCCCTTGATCCCCTCATCTTTGCGTACAAGGGTCGCCAGGGGCTCTATAGTGAGAGCGAACAGTAAGGGGAATAGAGTGTACCCATGCCTTGTCCCCCGTCTCAGCCTAAAGGTCGGTGAGACCCTACCTCCCTCACGTATAGATGCCGTCGGCTCTTGGTACAGAAGCTGTACCCAGGAGACAAACGTCTCTCCAAATCCAAAGCATCTCAGTGTCTGCCATAGGTAGGGCCACTCCACATTATCGAATGCCTTGATGTCATCCAATGACAACAAGGCTCGCTGGCCCATATTGTCCACCCGTTTTTGCATGTTCAATATTCAGGATTTTACATTGAGTACAAAAAATCTAATTATGTGCCCCCTTATCCAGCACATAGAGTTTCCTATTACTTCTTTTGTTGGAGAATTGAAGTTCCTCCTTCGCCCGCTGCTGAGTCATTCACAAAGCACAGCATGCTTCGTGCATACGCAGTTAGGGTTGCCACATCATCCCTTTAATCCAGGACACATATTAATTACACAGGTTCTGTGACTGATTGAGGTGGTAATTAAACTCACTTGATGCCTTATCTGCATTCAATTAGCCACAGAACCTGTGTAATTCATATGTGTCCTGGATTAAAGGGATGATGTGGCAACCCTATACGCAGTGGGGTACTGGCTGTGAAGCTGCAATAAAAATTACCCTAGATGGCAGCAGCAGTACCCAAGAGCCAATTGGAAAATTGGCTCGGGTGAAGACACCTCTGGATTCATGGACAGGTAAGGGTCTTAATATTAAAAGTTAGTGCCTACAGTATTTGTAGCTACTGCAATTTAATTTTTTCTGAAGGAACCTGGAGCTCCGCTTTAACAGGAAGTATATAAGGCCTTTTCTCTGGCTGAGAGCTAAACTCAGTGCTGAGTAAACACTAATGAGTGAAACATACTGTACACCTGTTTACATTCTTTCAACATATACATTTATGTATACAATGGTCATTATAAATAAAAAAAACTAAAACCCATAACCATTCGGTTTTCACCACCCAGATACAAGAATAGAAGAATTTGACTGTATGACCTGCATTTCATACTGATATAGCTTACCATACAAGCAGTGCTCCAAATATCAGCAGGGGTTCCATAGCCAGCACCAATCAACACCTCCAAGGCTCGGTACTGCCGTGTCTGTATGTCGTCAGTAAAATGTTTGTGCTTTGAAGACAAGAAGGAATAGAAGCTGCAAATGCTATTTACCTCTTAGTAAAGCTGAGAATTACTCTAACAGGATTCAAATATTTTCTAAAATACTTACCACCCAACAAGCATTCCCCAGATCTGCAATTTTAACAGAAATTTTGTCAGCATTTTGTGGGTCTAGAGGGTTGACCAGGAAATCTGTGGCTTTGAATGACACTGTAAGCAGAGAAAAGAGATATACACTATATTATTAAAAGTATTGTGACGCCTGTATAAGGGGGGGGTGGGTTCGGGACTTTAAATGAGATGCATGCGATCCATACGTCTCCATCCCTAACTCAATTTAGTAATGCAACCAATCGGGACTTTAAAATGAGGCATATTAAACAGGGTTAAAGAGTGGATAGACCAAAGATCAAATAAATATGTATTTATTGTCCATATATATGACAGCACATGATCACCTAGTTCCTATCAAAAATTCATAATACCATAAAAAACACATAATAACTTTATAAACATAATCTCATAAATCATTCAAGAATTCATAATTATATACATTTCACATAATACATAAATCTTCATCAAGAACAGAGGTCATATGAGGAGAATACACCGAGTCAGGCAGCATAAAACACAATGTAGTTCTCCATGATCTTAAAGAATCTTGAAGACTTTCCAGCTTGTTAAAAGTATAGTTTGATAGATTATCTTTATAAAAAGAGACGGGATGCATCCAAGTATGCCCAACATGTTTTGTGGATTTAACCACTTCTTCAGGGGCTGGGTGCATCCAAAGCTACAAAGAAGAAAGAATATAGATCAATCACTAATATAAACCGATATACTGGGAACAAGAGGGATGACTCACTAGTAACATGCATAGGGGGCGGCAATCATCTACCCTCCCCCCCATGTGCTTACATAAAAACAAGGCTTGAACTTTCCCAAACTCCCCCCCCCCCCCCATACATACTGACAGGGATGGAGGCTACCTAATGGGTTTTTTTATTTCATGTAGGTCTGATCTGGATCTTCAGATATGTATGTTGTGTACATTACACTGGTTTGCAGCATACCACACAATGTTCTCCCTTTGCACACGACTTGTGGATTAGGCTGCCTATGTATTCCTGGCTGCCTAGCTGTCTTTTGTGTCCAGGGGCAGCGAGGCGCTCTGGGTGCCCCCTCCCTATCCCTCTCTTTACTCCTCCCTCCTCATTCGGCAGGGTAGGAGCTGGAGGATTGGGTGGGCCTGTCCCATCCCTCCACAGCGCCACGTCCCCTTGCCTCACGCATAATGCCGCTCTGAGCACCTATGCGTTGGCAGGCGTGTTTTTTCCTTCTCGGCTGCCTGTGCTTTCTTCCCATTTTTTATTACCCCCACGTGACGCTGGACCAGCTGGGTAGTGTGAGAGCATATAACGTCCCCACTCAGTGCTGATCAGTCTCTCTGGTGGCACCTTTTCACATGCTATATCGTTATACATGTATCATGGCTTCATTCTGCATACACAGTTAACTTTTACCCATCTTGTTTTCTTTACCCTGCCTCTTGGGGGGGGGGGGTTACTTTGTTCCCCTATCGGGTGGTGTTGGGCATGTTGGCCTACTGCTACAACACCTGCCTATATTTGTGATACTTGCAGACTTGGAGTTCAATTATACCATCATCCCCCTTTTTTACAGATCTCTTTGTTTTGCATATGGGGATATGTGTGTTCTTGCCTCCCTGTCTGGTCCAGCTGCCACAGCTCCCGGTACTGACATCACGAGCAGCCTCTAGGATATGGCTTCATGGGGTCCAAGCCTTGTTTTTATGTAAGTGCATGGGGGAGGGGGGTAGATGATTGTCACCCCCTACATATGTTACTACTGAGTTATCCCTCTTGTTCCCAGTATATCGGTTTATATTATTGATTGATCTATATTATCTCTTCTTTATAGCTTTGGATGCACTCAGCCCCTGAAGAAGTGGTTAAATCCACAAAACATGTTGGGCATACTTGGATGCATCCCATCTCTTTTTATATAGATGATCTATGAAACTATACTTTTAACAAGCTGGAAAGTCTTCAACACTTTCTTTAAGATCATAGAGAACTACATTGTGTTTTATGCTGCCTGACTCTGTGTATTCTCATGCTATGACCTCTGTTCTTGATGAAGATTTATGTATTATGTGAAATGTATATAATTATGAATTCTTGAATGATTTATGAGATTATGTTTATAAAATTATTATGTTTTTTATGGTATTATGAATTTTCGCAAGGAACTAGGTGATCATGTGATGACTATATATGGACAATAAATACATATTTATTTGATCTTTGGGCTATCCACTTTTTAACCCTATTTAATATGCCTCATTTTAAAGTCCCAATTGGCTGCATTATTATACTGTGACGCCTGCCTTTACATGCGCATTAACTTTAATGGCATCCCAATTTAGTCCGTAAAGTCAATATTGAGTTGCCCCACCCTTTGCAGCTATAACAGCTTCAACTCTTCTGGGAAAGCTGTCCACAAGGTTTAGGAGTCATGTTGGAATAGGAAGGGGCCATTCCCGAACTGTTCCCACAAAGGATGGCCCCTTCCTGTTCCAACATGACTGCGCACCAGTGCACAAAGCAAAGTCCATAAAGACATGGATGAGCGAGTTTGGGGTGGAGAAATTTGACTGGCCTGCACAGAGTCCTGACCTCAACCCAAAAGAACACCTTTGGGATGAATTAGAGTGGAGACTGCAAGCCAGGCCTCCTCCTCCAACATCAGTGCCTGACCTCACAAATGCGCTTGTGGAAGAATGGTCAAACATTCCCATAGGCATACTTCTAAACCTTGTGGACAGCTTTCCCAAAAGATTTGAAGTTGTTATAGCTATGGAGCTATGAAGCTGTTATAGCAGCTGCAAAGGGTGGGCCAACACAATATTGATCCCTACGGACTAAAACTGGGATGCCATTAAAATTCATCTGTGTGTAAAGGCAGGCATCCCAATACTTCTGACAATATAGTGTACTTGTGAAGGAGAAAATAGAACAGCCATTTTATTTATAAAACAGTCAGTTTTGATTAAGCAGACACATTGCATGCATTCTGCATTTAGAAGACTTAGGTCCTTTTCACACTGGTGTGCTTTTGTACAAATGTGCTTTTTGCAAGAATGAAATATCAAAGCAGTGAGAAAGTCAGGTCCCACTCGTTCTATGACATAAATTGCATTAGCGATTTGTAATTTTTAAAACCAATAATCTGTATTGTGTTGCTCACCCTGCATGCTTGTATAATAAATACATCTACGTTTCAATTCAGCTTCAGAAGTCAAAATGTTACTGAAACCCAGTGAGTTTGGGTTTTTCTTTCAGTTATAGGAAGCTTTTAAAAGTGACTTTTCACTTAGGGGCCCCCTCCTTCAAACTTTGATAGTCTTTTCTGACACCTGCTATGGAATGGAGTTGGAGATTTTAATACCAGTGCAGCACTTCCATTTTCTATAGGGAGATTTGCATTATAACCTCTCCCAAATATATACAATGCTAGTGCTTTCATATAGCACCTCATAGTAGAGGTAGTTACATAAACTGTTAAACTTATCCTATAAACAGCCAACTGCGTTCAATCTTCACAGAATCCTGTGGATTTTTTTTTTAACCATTTTGAACTGTATGACCTTTGAACCATTGCCAACAAGCTTTGAATGTCTTTTGTTTCAGTTGGTGGTATTCTGGATTGTTAATTTCTTTGGAGGTTTAATACCTTTATATTTTATTTTAAGTGATAGGTCCTTATTCTAAGCTTGCAATACTTAAAATGCAGCATTCAATTGTCGCTGTTCTTGGAGCTGACTTTTGGTCACAGCACAGCATTTTTTGAAAGAAAGAAGGCCTCATTCACACTGGCACGCTTGCGTTAGTTTTTTTTTTAAACGCATGAGAAGTGATCTGCGAAATATAAACAACTTTTAGGCACTCTGCATACAGGCTCTTCTAGCTGCTGTGCGTACCTCCCAGCATTTTAGTGCGCCCAAGGGGTCTTCTACATTTCATGCATTTGTCCCCAAATGCAATGGGCCTTTAATGCGAGTACCAATGGGTACAGCGTTCAGCTCCATCCAGCTGCAGCCTTCAAAAGACTTTGACATGCTGTAGGCAGTGGGCTGGATGCTGCACCTATGTCTCCTGGGCAAATTAAAATGCACAGGCTTTTTCACTTTTCCTGCTTTTAGCTAAGTGTAGTTGTATTTTCAGTAAATCCATTTAGCTGCTCTTAGCTGGGTTTAGAGTTTCTAATCAAATCCTGGACACACAGAGGGAGATTTAGGCTGGGTTCACACTATCCGACACAAAAACGGTCAGACTTTTGATCCTACTTTGCCCTGCAACATCGGACCTACTTCTGTCCTACTTCCATCCGACTTGAATGAACAAGATAAGATTTTGCTCCGACTTTGAGATAGTGACTTGTCCTTGACCAATCATAACAATCCCAGTGTGAGATAAATTCATTTTACTGCTGCTGTAATCACCATGTTGGATGTCACAAGTCGGATTGTTGGAACAAGGATCCGACATTGATCCTACTTCAATGATATTCAATGGGCTGAAATCGGACCAAAGTAGTACAGGAACATTTTTCAAAGTCGGACCGACTTGTGTCGGACCAATTAAGATGGCTCTCATAGGGAAACGTTGATTTGGTGACGTCATGCGACTTGTGCTCACTATGTTGGTCCGTTTGTCGGATAAGTGTGAACCCAGCCTTACTGGCGCACTCAGAATCTGGTGCAGCTGTGCATAGCAACCAATCAGCTTCTAACTTTAGCTTGTTCAACAATAAACCCTGGAAGCTGATTAGTTACTATGCACAGCGGCACCAGATTTTGCACTCTCCGGTTTAAATGAATGCAGCCCATAGAATTCTATTTTCTTTAGATACAGCTAAACTGACTGCACATAAATGCACAGTGTGAACAGTGAATAGTGAATGTGATAGAAAAGTCCGTATATGCATTTATATACATTGTGCTCTAAATTAATATAAACACAGGCTTCATAGTGTCAATATGAAAATTCTTTGCAAGAACAGTGTGCACCTAATCAGCTTCACACTAGATCACTCACTTTCACAGCATCTCCTATGATGAAAGTAAAAATTAGGCATACACCGATTTGCTCCAAAAATGCTGACTATGAACCATAGATATAATATTTTATTTGTAAGGCTGGGTTCACACCTGTGCAAATTGGATGTGGCTTACACCTATTAAGTTCAATGGGAATGCATCTAGCACGGAGATGTGTTCCACACTGAACAAAGATATTTTCCCCTGCTCGCAGCCCCTCTCCCTGCCCCCCACATCCGCTGCACTGTGAGAATGGACAGGAGCCACCTAACGGCGGCTCTGCCCCTTCTCGGCAGCAGACAGGTTGGAATTTGCACCGCAATGGTGTGAATCCATCCTAAGGCTCCATTCACATATACAGTTGTATGCAAAAGTTTAGGAACCCCTGACAATTTCCATGATTGTCATTTATAAATATTTGGAAGTTTGGATCAGCAATTTCATTTTGATCTAACAAATAACTGAAGGGCACAGTAATATTTCAGTAGTGAAATGAGGTTTATTGGATTAACAGAAAATTTGCAACATGCACCAAAATGAAATTAGAATGGTGCATACATTTGGGCACCCCAACAGAAAAATCACATCAATATTTAGTAGAGCCTCCTTGAGCAGAAATAACAGCCTCTAGACGCTTCCTATAGCCTGTAATGAGTGTCTGGATTCTGGATGAATGTATTTTGGACCATTCCTCCTTACAATACATCTCCAGTTCAGTTAGGTTTGGTGGTTGCCGAGCATCGACAGCCCGCTTCAAATCACCCCACAGATGTTCAATGATATTCAGGTCTGGGGACTGGGATGGCCATTCCAGAACATTGTACTTGTTCCTCTGCATAAATGCCCGAGAAGATTTTGAGCAGTGTTTTGGGTCGTTGTCTTGTTGAAATATCCAGCCCCGGAGTAGCTTCAACTTTGTGACTGATTCCTCAATATTATTCTCAAGAATCTGCTGATATTGAGTGGAATCCATGCGACCCTAAACTTTAACCAGATTCTAAGTACTGGCACTGGCCACACAGCCCCACAGCATGATGGAACCTCCACCAAATTTTACTGTGGGTAGCAAGAGTTTTTCTTGGAATGCTGTGTTCTTTTGCCACCATGCAGAACGCCCCTTGTTATGACCAAAATGAAGCTGGCTTGTCCAAATGTGTGTTTGCATACCTCAAGCGACTCCGTTTGTGGCATGTGTGCACAAAAGGCTTTTTTCGCATCTCCCATACAGCTTCTCCCTGTGCAAAGTGCGCTGAATTGTTGAACAATGCACAGTGACGCCATCTGCAGCAAGTGGATGTTGTAGGTCTTTGGAGGTGGTCTGTGGGCTGTTTTTGACCATTCTCACCATCCTTCGCCTTTGCCTCTCCAATATTTTATGTGGCCTGCCACTTCTGGCCTTAAGAACTGTGCCTGTGGTCTTCCATTTCCTCACTATGTTCCTCACAGTGGACACTGACACTGCTTATATCTCTGCGATAACTTTTTGTAGCCTTCCCCTTAACCATAATGTAGAACAATCTTTGTTTTCAGGTCATTTGAGAGCTGTTTTGATGTTGCCACTCTTCAGAGGAGAGTCAAAGAGAACAACAACTTGCAATTGGCCACCTTAAATACCTTTTCTCATGATTAGATGCACCTGTCTATGACGTTCAAGGCTTAATGAGCTTACCAAACCAATTGTGTGTTCCAATTAATCAGTGCTAAGTAGTTACAGGTATTCAAATCAACAAAATGACAAGGGTGCCCAAATTTATGCACCTGTCTAATTTTGTTTTGATGCATATTGCACATTTTCTGTTAATCCAATAAACCTAATTTCACTACTGAAATATTACTGCGCCCTTCAGTTATTTGATAGATCAAAATGAAATTGCTGATCCAAACACCCAAATATTTATAAAAGAAAATCATGGAAATTGTCAGGGGTTCCTAAACTTTTGCATACAACTGTAAGGTTGTAGCGTCCCGGCTTGCCTGTTCTGCCCGTATGCGTAGCTCCCCCCCCCCCTACCGGTTTCGTCACAAGATGACGTTGTCAGGGGGCGTGGTTACGAACGGACAGACAAGAACAAGCTTTATATGAATACAGGGGGGAAGTGGGCGGCGTGCCAAATGACAGTTCGCCGACAACCAATGCTTAAAAAACATATTAAAAATATTAAGAAAGGTTTTCCCAATCACAGCCTGTCCCAGCATTATGCCAAACACCATAATAGAGACCCAAGGGGAACCACCTTTATCGGTATTGATAAATACTCGGGGGATTGGCGTGGTAATCATATGACCAGAGGGGTGTCCCGTCTTGAGACCCAATGGATTTATAGAGCCAAGACCTATAGTCCCATGGGCCTTAATATAGAATGGGACATAAACGCCTTCATTAATAATGCCTGAGTATTATCACAATTTTAGGTGTTTTATCAATATATATATGATTTATATTTTTATATTTTTTTATTCATTTAGTGCATGTCTTGTGGATCCACCATATGGTGGGATATATACTAATCAGATGTAGAATTATTGTTTGGGTTTTTTAATTTATATTTTTTTATTATATTGTGTTAAACTGTCTTCTCTTTTTTGTCCACTGGATGGCTGTGTGTTCCGGCTCTTTTGTTCGTTGCCCTATGCTTAATGCAATTTGGGAGTTTTTTCACCATTTTCAAATAAATTCAGGTTATAAGTGTATTTGTTAAAGCGTTAAGATAAACGGCGGCTTTGGATGTAATTTTGATTTCTTGTGAAAGAGATCTATAGCCTCAGACTTCCAGTTTTTCTGGCTGTCTGTAAATGTCCTTGGTACGCCGCCCATTTCCGGTTTTGCTGGTTGTCGGCGAACAGTCATTTGGCACGCCGCCCACTTCCGCCCTGCATTCATATAAAGTTTGTTCTTGTCTGTCCGTTCGTAACCACGCCCCCTGGCGACGTCATCTTGTGACGAAACCGGTAGGGGAGGAGCTACACGTACGGGCAGAACAGGCGAGCCGTGACGCTACAACCTTTCAGTGTGAAGGGAGAGGTGATCACTCCCCTTCTAAATTCTAAGGCGTTTCTTACATGAATGGATATGTGAGTGCAATATGTTTTAAATGTATTACATTTCTGACTTATACATGTTGCCCTATGGATTGTGATTTGTTCCTTTTCCATATGTTGCTCTGAGCTGGTCCGGTGAGAGGAGTGGATCCATTAGAAGTGTGGAGAGGTGCCAGTGAAAAGTGTTTTTTATATCATGCGCATATGACCCATGTAATAAGGGTCCACCCTAGTGGGTAAGAGACAGTGTGTGCGGTGGTGGTGGCGGCCTCCCTACTTTTTCTTCTTCTTCCTGGATCTCCAGAATTTATATGAACATTAGAAATATTTTCCATATGGACATTTATTATTTTTTATTGATTTAAAATTGCAATTACTAGCGCTGCACCATTTATGCATGGATTGAGTGGAGACCCCCACGCCATTTTTCTCACAATTTTTTATTGTCTGCTTTTTTTTTTACATTCAGGGACACCCACTCCACCAGACTGATGCCCACCCATCTGGAAAATTTGATTTTCGCTTAGCTCAAGAGCCAGCTTACTGCTAAGGTATGTAAAGAAAGTGGAAAGGTTTTATTTAAAATTTTCATTAGCATGTTGAAAAAAAAAGGGGGGGGTGAACCAGGGAAGACAAAATATAAGCAGAAGCAAACTCAGCTTTAAATGCAAAAGCTGTATTGTTTTATATTAAAGCACAGAGAGCTAATAGAAGAACTACAGCCCATACATTCATGTTTTTTTTTTTGGTCAACCAGCAAGTTGAACAGAAAAAAGAAAAAAGATCTGTTTCCCCAATCCACACACATTTGATGTGGATGGGGGCATTCTCCTGCTGTGCTATTGTGTTATGATGGCAGGGAGCCTTTCCCGCCATCAGAATACAATGATCAGAGCTTCCGGCTGTAGCTGGCAGCAATCATCAATCAGGAAAAACTCGACAGGCTGGTTGTACAGAAGACGATTGATAGATTGACTTCTGTACAACCTGAGTGCCCATACATGCATTGAAATTCGACTGGTCCCTGCTGAGCCGGGCAAATTTTGATCCATGTATGGCTGGCTTAAGGCAACAAAATTTTACTCTGTAGTTGTGAATGATCAGCTTAGTCTAGAAAGGGTTAATCCTGTTATACTATGACTAACTTTAATCTACATGGTGCTTGTATTCCAATTTTGGTGGTGGTACACTGCACGTGACTTGTGCATCACCTATTACCTATAGTATGGTGTACATGTATGCAATCCTTGTAATGTTCCATGTTTTTGATTTAGTTGCTTTTCCTTACATAGTAGCTGCATATAACCTAAACCAGGCATTACTAAATGGTGGACCGAGTCAATGTCCCATCCGGGCCCTCCATGGTTGCACCATTTAGGAGCCGGTTCTTACCGTCAGCTGACACAGCAATAGACGGAAGGTGGGAGCTGGCCCCCGTTAACTGATTGTTTCCTAGGACCACCCTGCATCCTAGCAATCAGTTAACGGGGCAGCTCCCACCCTCCCTCCATTGCTGTGGAGCCCTTCCGATGTCAACTCTAGACCTTCTGTGCCTTACACCCTCCTCCCTGTATAAGGTAGGACAGGGAAGAGGTTTCTCTTACTGCTATGAAGGACGGGGGAAGCCAGGGTGATGTGAAGGGAGTCTTGAAACTGCAATGTGAAGAAGGGCGATAGAAAAGGGGGGAGAGGACAGGAATGTGAAGGAAGGGGGGGGGGGGGGGAATGTGTCCCTCCTCCCACATTCCGTGTCTTCCAGATCTCAACTGTAGCCTTCCCGTGGTGTCGTTACCTCCCTCCCACCCTCGACGGGGCAATTGACTAACGATCCTACGTCCCACCAGGATCCTTT
>BLSH010042236.1:1162124-1176346 GCA_018402905.1 Glandirana rugosa | reverse complement strand
CAGGTCATTCATTTTAAAAAAAAGGTCGTCTCCAGGTTTAGTGTACAAACTAAGAATTACCGTGGAGACACGTAACCGTTTGCGCCGTAGAAAAACGTTCACGGTTTGGCCTACCCCGGTGTCATGGTACGTCGAACCATGCCTCGTTAAATTTTTTTCCCAGTCCCCGAAGAAAGAGACGAAAGACTCATATTCCATCGGGTGACTTTATTTACCCGGTGGATGTACGTCTTGCGTCATGCGTTACTACATTTCGATCGGACTCTAGGAAGTTTAATGTTACAAGGACAAGAATGTGGTGGGGGCTGAGGGCTGTAATGTGAAGGGAGGGATGATGTGCAGGGGGGACTGAGAACACTGATGTAATAAAAAGATTGTAATTTGAAGGATCTCAGGCTAGCTTTACATCATTGCGTACTGCGTTCTGCATGTAGGTGGCCCATTTATTTCAGTGGGCTACCTTATACTCAGAAAGCAGAGAAAGAAGCCCCTGACCCTTTTTTTAAATTGCTCCGTACCAAGCTGCATGGTACTGTGGCCCCATCCGGTTTGGCACTTGCAAAAAGATGCCGCGTTTGCCAATGCACAGAGGTGCCATTAAGAATCAAACATGTGATTTGGACCTCTGCTGGAAAAAAAATTTTACTTACTGGACCTTCATGAATTTTAGTTCAATACCCCTGATTTTTTTCCATTTTGGATAGTGTAAGGGAGGGTTATAACTACAGTTGGTTTTTGTTTTGCCATCTGTGTCCCACTGGGGAGCTCTCCTTTCACTTTCTTTCCCATAGCCAAAACAGGAAGTGAGAGAATGTACCTCCAATGTGAAGGAATTCTCTAGTAAAATTATTTCCTCTATTCCTATTCTGGTGAAAACTCAAAATTTTGGATTTTCTTTCACTTTTGGTAATAAACACAGGACAAATAGAGACGAGAATAGAGAAGTTTAACCTCTTCATGCCGGCCGTACACATACATGCATCCTCTCGGCGGGTGGGCCTTAACGCCAAAAGCTGCATATATGCATACCAAAATGCCATGCCAAGATCGTGCACCCTGTACGTTCCCGATACAGTTAACAGAGGGTAACGGAAAAGCTCCCGATAGCTACTACCTTTCTGATCATGTGACCGCTGTGACAGCCAATCACAGCGGTCACATGATGCCATCGACTCCCGGCATCTGAAACCCCTGGATGGCGCCGGCGCTAAGGGGTTAATCTCTCTAACGAGGGTACAGATAGCAATAAAAGCCTTACATATGTTTTAATCCCTGTTCACTCTATCCAAAACTAAAAAAAAAAAAAAAAAAGTTTTGCCTTTAGTTATATTTTACGTGTGAAGTTTATAATTAAGTTGCTAGTATAAATTAACCACTTGAGCTCTGGAAGGTTTTACTCCCTTCATGACCAGGGCTTTTTTTGCTATTCAGCAATGCGCTACTTCAACTGGCAATTGCGTGGTCATGCAACACTGTATGCAAATGACATTTTTATCATTTTTTAGTGGTGTTTGATAACTAATGGGTTTTTTTATTTTTTGCAATATTGATGCCATTTGTGCTACATGTCTTTGGTAAAAAAAAAATTCCAATAAGTGTATATTAACAGGTTTGTGTGAAGGTTATGGTGTCTAAAAACTGGTATATGTGAGGGTTCTTCAAAAAGTTTCTGCACTTTTTTTTAATACGTTTCGCAGGCATCTTCTCCACATCTTCTTCTCAAACTGCTAGGTCAACTGGCTTGCCAGACAGACTAGTCACATAACACACTCAGACATAACCAATTACTACTCTTCCCGCCCTTACCGCTTCCAACGAAAATGTAAAAGTGCGGAAACTTTTTGAAGACCCCACGTATATTTGTAAATTGATTGAATCTGATGTACTGATGGCCTATCTCATTTCTTGAGGCCCTAAAATGCTAGGACAGTACAAATCCTCCCAAAATTACCCATTTTTGGAGACTAGAGAGTCTGAGGCATTTAGCAGGACCCAGGCATTGTGAGTTTTTTGGGGCTGTAACTTTTTGTCAAAATGTTTTTGAAAATGAAGTAATCAAAGTTTTTTTGTTTTTTTTTTGTTTTTTTAACATACTGTCACAAGTGGAGTACAGCATCATTATATGACTGATGTGATGGTGATCAGGGACACTGACTGGTGACAGTATGTTAAAAAAAATGTTTACTTTACTCATTTGTAATAAAAACATCTTTGCCATTCTGAAGCTTCTCTCCAACCACTTTGCATATTATTTTATATATATAGTGTGATTCTATACTTGCCAAATATGCTGCAGAAAACTCCCTCCACTAAAGCCTCATACACACAGTTCGACAGTCGTATGCAAACGGTCGTACGACCGCTCGTTGTATGATCATCCGACTGTTAGAACAGCCTACGTATGACGGTCATACAACAGAAGTTGTATGAGCAAACTATAAAACTTTGGTAATACCAACGAACAGTCGTATGACTGTTGTATGGTGTGTACAGAGAAGTTGGTCCAGCAAGTTGTATTGTGCAAAACACGCATGCTCAGAAGTCAGGAACGGCCGGACGCTAATTACATGCACCTGAAATTTCTCTTTATACGTTCATAACATGTCACTATGCTCGGCGGTACGATCGTGTAGTGCATGTCAGTACCCAAGTTACATGATCCAACATACGATTTGGTCTGCTCGGTTGTACGACCGTCAAACCGCGTGTACGAGGCTTTAGTCTGGCTGCAGCCATTTTAACGGTGGGCAGCTGAAGCTACTGCCTGTTCATCACCGTAGTTCAGTGTCACCATAGTAAAACTACTCTGGGGTTGATCAGGGTTTTTTTATTTACAACTTGTTTGCTGTTACAACGATGATGAAGACCCAGTAGTACCCCCTAATTTTTGGACATGCGGAGATCCGCAAGGTATGCCTTTCCAAATATTTTGGACATGCCCAAAGATCAGGCCTTTTTGGTCCAAGGTTTGTGAATTAATCTTGGATCTCACAGGCTTATCCTTAGTTAAAGAGGAACTGCCATCTGATCACATCATTTGCAATAAAAAAATCTTTGCCATTCTGAAGCTTCCCTCTAACCACTTTGCATATTATTTTATATATACTGTGATTCTGTACTTGCCAAATATGCTGCAGAAATCTCCCTCCACTAAGTCTGGCTGCACCATTTTAACTGTGGGCAGCTGAAGCTGCTGCCTGTTCACTTCCTGGATTTACACAGACACACAGAGGCGCACGTCCAGCTCTGCAGCTTTCATTGGCCCTCTTATGACTCATCTCCCCTCCCTTCCTGGCAAACTCTCACAAGAGTGACAGAGAGCTGTACATGATGTCATTAGCCTAGGCTAATGACCAGACAAGAAACAGGAATTGGGCTGTATAAGTTATTTACTGGCAGAGAAAAATGTTTTACTATCCAAAGTTAAAACAACAAGGGTAGAAGATTTAACAGATGGAAAGTTGAAAAAATGACTGAAGGTCCCATTTAATGATCATGCAGCGTGTCTTCTCCACCTCAGTAAGCTACTGAAATAAAGATATGTTAAATCTTTAGTAATTCATCTTCTAGACCAGGGGTAGGGAACCTGCGGCTCTCCAGGTGTTGTAGAACTACATTTCCCATGAGGCATTGCAAGGCTGATGGATACAATTACTCCCAGAAGCATGATGGGAAATGTAGTTCTACAACAGCTGGAGAGCTGCAGGTTCCCTACCCCTGTTGCAGACATTGATAAGTCCTGTATTCCATCTAATTGGAAGTCTGAACATACACCCTCAATTGGTCAAAAGATCAATGCAGTAAAATAAATATTGAAGATCTCACCATGTCCTTACAAAAACAAGAGGAACACTTTCAAAAGACATGGCTTTATTGGACTCCAATTTCCAACACTGCTAACTACTGAACCTTCCCGGGTGAAAGGACTGAAGAGTACTTTCCCACCCTTCCCATTTTACAAGGATGTACAGAATAGATGGTTGCAAATAAACAGGTACAATGTACAGTATCTCACAAAAGTGGGTACACCCCTCACATTTTTGTAAATATTTTATTATATCTTTTCATGTGAAAACACTGAAGAAATTACACTTTGCTACAATGTAAAGTAGTGAGTGTACAGCTTGTATAACAGTGTAAATTTGCTGTCCCCTCAAAATAACTCAACACACAGCCATTAATGTCTAAACCACTGGCAACAAAAGTGAGTACACCCTTAAGTGAAAAAATATCCAAATTGGGCTCAATTAGCCATTTTCCCTCCCCGGTGTCACGTGAGTCGTTAGTGTTACAAGGTCTCAGGTGTGAATGGGGAGCAGGTGTGTTAAATTTGGTGTTATCGCTCTTACTCTCTCATACTGGTCACTGGAAGTTCAACATGGCACCTCATGGCAAAGAACTCTCTGAGGATCTGAAAAAAAGAATTGTTGCTCTACATAAAGATGGCCTAGGCTATAAGAAGATTGCCAAGACCCTGAAACTGAGCTGCAGCACGGTGGCCAAGACCATACAGTGGTTTAACAAGACAGGTTCCACTCAGAACAGGTGTCACCATGGTCGAACAAAGAAGTTGAGTGCACAAGCTCAGCGTTATATCCAGAGGTCCTCTTTGGGAAATAGACGTATGAGTGCTGTCAGCATTGCTGCAGAGGTATAAGGGGTAGGGGGTCAGCCTGTCAGTGCTCAGACCATACGCCGCACACTGAATCAAATTGGTCTGTATGGCTGTCATCCCAGAAGGAAGCCTCTTCTAAAGATGATGCACAAGAAAGCCCGCAAACAATTTGCTGAAGACAAGCAAACTAAGGACATGGATTACTGGAACCAAGTCCTGTGGTCTGATGAGACCAAGATAAACGTATTTAATTCAGGTAGTGTCAAACGTGTGTAGCGGCAACCAGGTAAGGAGTACAAAGACAAATGTGTCTTGCCTAGAGTCAAGCATGGTGGTGGGAGTGTCATGGTCTGGGGCTGCACGAGTGCTGCCGGCACTGGGGAGCTACAGTTCATTGAGGGAACCATGAATGCTAACATTTACTGTGACATACTGAAGCAGAGCATGATCCCCTCCCTTCAGGGAGGGCCGCAGGGCAGTATTCCAACATGATAACGACCCCAAACACACCTCTAAGACGACCACTGCCTTGCTAAGGAAGCTGAGGGTAAAGGTGATGGACTGGCCAAACATGTCTCCAGACCTAAACCCTATTCAGCATCTGTGGGGCAAACTCAAAGGGAAAGTGGAGGAGCGCAAGATCTCTAACATCCACCAGCTCTGTGATGTCGTCATGGAGGAGTGGAAGAGGACTCCAGTGGCAACCTGTGAAGCTCTGGTGAATTCCATGCCCAAGAGGGTTAAGGCAGTGCTGAAAAATGGTGGCCCCACAAAATATTAACACTTTGGGCCCAATTTGGACATTTTCACTTAGGGGTGTACTCATTTTTGTTGCCAGCGGTTTAGAAATTAATGGCTGTGTGTTGAGTTATTTTGAGAGGACAGCAAAATTACACTGTTATAAAAGCTGTACACTCACAAGAAAGATATAATAAAATATTTACAAAAATGTGAGGGGTGTACTCACTTTTGTGAGATAGTGTATGTAGGAGTATTTATTTCATCTCTGTGTATCACCTGAGGCTAGTCACTTCACTGGGTGTAGGTAAGGGTTTACAAACCACGTTAAGGGACAGGTGCTTTTATTTTGGGTTTTCTCTTTTTTTGGTTACAAGTTGGACCCCATCCCACCTAGCTTTATTATCGGAGAGAGAATGTGTTCCCTAACAATATAAATCATTATGGGCCTGAAACCATAAAGCTTTGGCATGTGATTTTGTAACTAAAGCAGGAGGACCACGGCAATCAGGAAGTAGGAAGTGGCTGTAGCAAGTGATGGAAATCTAGATGTTAAAATGGAAAAGGCAGCAGAAGTATCTAAAATGAAATTTATTAAAATCCTATCAATGTATGTGCCTGATCAGCGGATGATTGTATTTTTTTTTTTCTCAGCAAAAGTGGAGCTACCCGTTAAACAAAATTATACTGTACTGAGAGAATATGCAGGTATTCATGCTGACCTTTCCTTCAGAAAATGCTAGTTACCTGGCTACTTCACTGATCCAGTGGCTTTTCTACTTGCTAAGGCTTGGTTCATGCCAACAGGTGCAACCAAGCATGACAGTGTTTCCGTGTGTCGCGTGTAGGACAGCCAATTCATTTTAAACAGTTGCCCTACATGCAAGAAACATAGAAAAAAAAGTTTGAGATACGTAGGGTGCCATTAATAATTAATAGCACCACCATGTATTTGGTAAATGGCAACACCTTTCTCTGCATGTCATGAAAGCAAGTGATTTTTCATGCATTACCAACATGCAATAGTGTGAAACTAGCATACGGCATTGACCTGCAAGAAGTACGCAGAATAGGAGTTGCAGTTTAGTGTGCCATTCAGCCTCTGTTGAAGCAGGGTATGTGTAAATTCTGAAGCATCTACCAATGGGAGTGCTGGCGTGGGATGGAGCTTGACCCAGCTCCTGCTATGGCTAGTATGAAAGAGAACGATCCATATAGCCACACATCTGCGTAGTCCCTAGGATCAATTTGAGAGTGGCAACCTGGGCCTGGACTCTGGCCAGGCCACACCCCTAATGCATTTCGCTCCGCCCCCCAGAGCTTAGTCATGGGCAGTTCTGGCTTTGCACGGACTTTCTCATCAATTACACATTAAGTATTGAAACCAGAGTCAGCCAGGCAACCAGAATTCTAAAATGAAGCCGGCAATGGCAACCCTTGTTTATTTGTCAGTACAGGTCTAATTTTTATGTATTTTCTACTGTAAAACTTACAGTTTGGAGATAAAATTCCTCCTCTTTCTCGACATCCAGAATACCCAGATATGGCAGAGCCGGAGGTGGCAGAAAAGGCTGAGCTAGAGAAGCCCGAGGTGTGTGTGTCTGGGCTAACGCAACGAGGGCCTGTACCAAAACCATTGCAGTTCTCATATCTTCCAGATGAATGAGGGCTCTGAGCAAGACATGTGGTACCTCCACTTCCCAAAGAGGAGTCTGCACCCTCACTGTCTGCAGGGATAGGATCTGTTGTGGAAAAAAGATATTCATTGTCAGTGACAATACAACAACAACATGGCTTTATATTACACCACTAGAAATGAGTGCTGATCAACCATCCCACCTCTTGTTGCAGGCATATTAGCCAATTTGATTTTTCCAATGAGAATGACATAAGCCTGATGAAGACAGAAAGAATAGTCACACTATTCCATGTTACAAATATAACTGTCCTAAAAACTTTAGAACTTCAAAGAATTTTTTTTTTTTTAACATATGTGGAAAGAGCATAGCTTGAATGAAATCATGTACAGTATCTCACAAAAGTCAGTACAACCCTCACTTTTTTGTAAATATTTTATTATATCTTTTCATGTAAAAACACTGACACTGTCAGGTGACAAATGCACACTGCTGGGGTGCGAATCGCACCACTGAAGTGCGATGCGCACTGCTAAGGTTGCGAAGCGCACCGCTAAGGTTGTGGACCTATAGCTGACTGCTGCTAGTGATCTCCGGCTGGTACGGGAAGACGGGCCCCTGGAGCACTGACACTGAAACACAGGGAGCTAGTGCATCGGTTTCCCCAGGGCGCAGAGTCTAAGAGCCAGTAGGTATTCGCCAGAGCCTCTGGTGGTAGGGATGGATTTGGCTGCAACTGGATCCAGGTTGTGGCCCCCGGTGTCCTCAAGCTCACGCTCGGCTGGCTACAGGTGGAAGAGAGGAAGCAGCAGCACAGAAACAGCAAGGATAGCAGCAGCCTAGCCAAAGGTCAGGGCCACAAGCAGACAGGAGAGCATGCCAAGGTGGGGGGATCAAGCAGACAGGAGAAACAGAGAACAAGCCAAAGGTCAGGGTATCAGGCAGGCAGGGATAGTCAGAACAAGCCAAAGTTCGGTAAATGGAAATGGACTCAGAGTATAAGACAGGAGCAACCACACAAAAAGCCAAACATAAACAACATTGATCGGCAAGGAGGCCTTGCAGCACATGGTCTTAAATAGTGTTTCCTTAATTGGAAACTGGGGTGGAGTTCACTGAGAGGAGAGTACTTAGCCCACAGGTGGTGATGTGCACGGCCTCTAGGCTGACACAACTAAAGAGATAAGCAAACAGACAGGACATGAATGCTACTATGGGTTCATGACAATACCCCCCCCCCTTACAAGGCCTCCCCCGCCTAGGCCCAGGCTTGGAGGGAAATCTCAAATGAAACATCCTCACCAGGCGAGGCGCAAAATACCTCAGATGCAGGGATCCAAGACCTCTCCTCAGGACCAAACCCTTTCCAATACACAAGGTACTGAAGAATGCCTTCACAGAGCCGGGAGTCCATGACTAGACTAAATTCATACTCTTGACCCTCCTCCGAGACTGGAACTGTAGTAGGGAGAGGACAAGAGAACTTATTGAGGACTAAATGAGGACTAAAGGCTTCAGAAGGGAAACATGAAAGGAGTTCGAAATCCTGAGGCTTTTTGGAAACTGGAGTTTAAAACAAACTGAATTTAACTTAGCAATTATAGAGTACGGACCAATGAATCTTGGGGCAAATTTCAGAGAAGGAACCCTGAGCTTGATGTTCCTGTTAGAAAGCCAGACCTTGCCTCCAATCTAGAGAGAAGGGGGTTTGCGCCTGCGACGGTCAGAAAAACCCTTAAACTTATCAGCCGCTGCCCGGAGGGAATCATGAACCTCACCCCAAATGGTATTGAATGGTTGCTGTACAGTAGCCAAAGCTGAAATGTCCAGAGAACAGGTCATAGGAAGAGGAAGCTGAGGGTGTCTGACATAAACTGTGAAAAAGGGGGTCTTCTGAGAACTGGTGTTAACATGATTATTGTGAGAGAATTCTGCCCATGGGAGTAGAGAAAACCAGTCATCATGATGAGCAGAGACTAAGGTGCGGAGGAAGACCTCTAACTCCTGATTAACCTTCTCAGTCTGTCCATTGGTTTGAGGGTCGTAAGAAGAAGAAAAATCCAAGACAATAATGAGTACTTGCAAAGAGCTCTCCAGAAGCGAGATGTAAATTGAACCCCCATGTCCGAAACAATATGGGAAGGAACCCCATGGAGGCGGAGTATTTCTCGAACAAAAATGGTGGCCAAAGCAGAAGGGAGACAAGGAAGGGGAACAAAATGAGCCATCTTGGAGAACCGATCGAATACCACCCATGAAATCCATAGCAATGTGAGCCCAGGGCTCCTTCAGAATGGGCAAGGGCACAATCAGACCGTCAGGAGCTTGTGTGGAGGGCTAAGACTGGGCACAAACATGGCACGCCTTTACGTAGCCTTTGACATCCGAACGGAGAGTAGGCCACCAGTAGTGGCGACTGATGAGATGAAGGGATCGGAGGAACCCAGCATGACCTGACACCTTGGAATCATGTCCCCAACGAAGGATCTTAGGTCTTAGTCCCTTGGGGATAAAGGCCTTGCCAGGAGGAATTTTAGACTCCAGAATGGTGGACTGGGCAAGAATACATCTGGTCGGAATGATCGGCTCAGGTTTAGAGGTGGGCTCCTCATCCAGCGTGTCAAAAGACCTAGAGAGTACATCAGCCCGACTGTTGCAGGAGCCAGGTTTGTACGTGATCGTGAAATTGAAACGGGAAAAGAACAGACTCCACCTGGCCTGTCTGGGATTCAGTTTTTTAGCATTCTGTAAGTACTGTAAATTTTTATGATCAGTGACTATCGTTATGGAGTGAGGGGAGCCCTCCAAGAGATGACACCATTCCTCGAACGCCAATTTAATTGCAAGAAGCTCCCGATCACAAATAGAGTAATTTTTCTCGGCCTGAGAAATTTTTTTGGAGAAAAACGCACATGGTTGTTGTTTATTCTCAGGTAATTGAAGAAGCTGTGCTCCTACTCCAGTAGAGGAAGTGTCAACGTCAATAAAAAATGGGTCCCCAGGATTAGGTCTCCTCAAGAGAGAAACAGAAACAAAGGCTTGTTTCAGATCATGGAATGCAGTGACAGCTCCAGGAGCCCCTTACTTGGCATTCGCACCTTCCTTGATCAAGGCAATAATAGGCGCAGCAATAGAAAAGTAGTTCTTAATAAACTGCCAATAATAATTGGAGAACCCAAGAAATCGCTGTGTGGCCTTGAGGCTGGCAAGAAGAGGTCAATTGGTAATGGCCAAGACCTTCTGTGGACAAGCAGATTTTCCAAAAAGATTAGAATGTCCTCCAGATAGATGACCACAAATTGATACAGTAAATATCCAAAGGGCATAACCAGATATTCCTAATGCCCGTCTCTCGTGTTAAACGCGGTTTTCCATTCGTCACCCTCCCTTATCCGGATCAGATTGTAAGCACCCCTGAGATCCAACTTGGTAAAGATGGAGGTGCCTTTCAACCTGTCGAATAGCTCAGAGATTAGGGGTAGGGGGTATTGGTTCTTGAATGTCACCGCGTTTCCTTTTTGGCAAAGAAAAAGAATCCTGCTCCCGCCGGTGACGAGGACTTCCAAATGAACCCTTTCTCTAGGTTTTCAGCGACATACTCTGACATGGCCTGGGTCTCAGGGATGGACAGAGGTAGGTAAGACCCCTGGGCAGAGTCACCCCTGGAACAAGGTCAATGACACAGTCAAAGGACCTGTGAGGAGGAAGTACTTCAGCTGATTTCTTGCAGAAGACATCCCGGAAATCGCAATATGCAGTGGGAAGGGTAGAAGAAACTGACGTGGTGGCAACAGGAAGTCTCTCTTTCGGGACCACCTTGAGTAGACAGGACGAAAAACAGGAGGAACCCCAAGCCAATATCTGCCTGGAAGTCCAGTCAACATGTGGAGAATGGAGCTGTAACCGAGGAAGACCCAATATGATGGGGGTTGAGGCCTTAGGTAGGACAAGAAACAATTTATCCTCCTGGTGGAGTATTCCTACTAACATCTTAACTGGAAGGGTCTGGAAGTGGCTAGGGCCCCCTGGAAGAACCGTACCATCGATCACCGAGACCGCCAATGGAGTGGCGAGAGGCAAATGGGTAAGCTTCATGGAAGAAGCCATTTTCCAGTCCATAAAATTGCCACCAGCTCCAGAATCAAGGTATGCCAGGACTGAATGAGAAGAAGCACCAATGTGAAGGAACATAGACAGGAGATGTGAAGGTGAGGTTTCTGGGTCCAATACTCCACCTTCCAGACGTATTACACCTGAGCGTTTCCCAGACGCAGCGAGCAAGTGCCACGAAAATGACCTTTGCCCCTACAGTAGAGACACTGTGGCAGGGTATGCTCCACGGATCGCAGAGAGGGGATTTCAGGCTGACTAGGGACCAAAGAATGCTGGTGTATTCTTTCTAGGGTTCTCTCCTGAAAACAAATGTCAATCTGATTACACAGGGAGGTCACATCGTCCAGATTTGTGGGGATGGTTTTCTCTGCTAATTCATGCTTTACTCGATCAGAGATGCCCTGTAACAAGGTTGCAACTAAGGCCTCATTGTTCCAGTTCAGCTCAGCAGTCAGAATCCGAAAATGAAGAGCATACTGCCCAACAGAAGCAGACTCTTGGCGGAGGCATAAAAGAGCGCTAGCTGCCGAAGAGATGACCCGGTTCCTCAAAGATGTTCCAAAAGAGTTTCAAGAGCCTAGGCAGGCTAGAAACCGCTGGGTCACTCTCCTCCCACAGGGGAGCAGCCCAGGCTAAAGCCTCGCCAGACAAGAGAGAGATAATGTAGGTCACGTTAGCCCGATCAGATGGGAAGTTTTGAGACTGGAGCTCAAAATGAATGGTGCACTGGCTGAGAAACCCGCCTGCAGGCCTTAGAGTCCCCAGAGTACTGGTTAATAGCTGCGAGTGTGAGTAGAACAATACCGGGGTAATGGTAGCTATCTGCTACCATAACAATGGTATACAACGGCAAAGTGACCGTCGTCAGGTGACTGTGGCAGTCGTGCTGTGGTTAAAAAAATGGCAAGGGTTCCCCCTCCAAGAGCATATCAGACCCTTCGGTCTGGTATGGATTTTAAGGGGAAACCCCCACGCCAAAAAAACCCAGTGTGACACCCCCCCCCCAAATCCATACCAGACCATTATCCGAGCATGCAGCCTGGCAGGTTAGGAAAGAGGGTGGGGACAAGCAAGCGCCCCCCGAACCATACCGGGCCACATGCCCTCAACATGGGGGTGGGCGCTTTGAGGCAGGGGGGCCCTGTGCCCCCCACCCCAAAGCACCTTGTCCCCATGTTGATAAGGACAAGGGCCTCTTCCCGACAATCCTGGCCAGTAGTTGTCGGGGTCTGTGGGCAGGGGGGTTATCAGAATCTGGAAGCCTCCTTTAACAAGGGCGCCCCCAGATCCCAGCCCCCCACCCTGTGTGAATGAGTATGGGGTACATTGTACCCCTACCCATTCCCCATAAATAAAGTTTCAAAAATAAACACACTAAACAGGTTTTTAAAGTATTTTATTAAATCAGCTCTGGAGTCTTCTCCCTCTCCGAATCTTCTCCCTCCTCTGGCGATGTCTTCTCCCTCTGCCGGTTCTTTTCCTCTTTGCGCTGTCTTCTTTCTCCCTCTTCTGCCGGGTCTTATGTCTTCTCGCACTTTTACCAGGTTTTCTACCTCTGTTCTTCTTCTGATGTTGACTCGACGCTCTCTCCCCCACTAATGCTGGTTCCACACTGTGCAATGACTTATATTGGCATGGGGCAGGGCCACCCGCTGATGTCATCCAGAGTCCCCGCCCTTTATGACGTCACCGCCCCCATCATGCCCCGTAGAAGGTTGTAAAACATAAATGAGTGCCCCATCCTGTGCTGTAGTGAAGCTGCATATATGAGTAGATTAGGTATCTGTTGAATGGTTACATCTATTCAGTTTTGGTAGAAACACTACAAATGCATTTTTCCATTTTGTTAATGATACTAACAATTTTTTTTCTAATGGGGACATCTACATTGCAGATTACGGGAAAGGTAATAAGGTAATAACTATGGGGGATTTAAAGTTTAGTTGTTAGGTGGAAGCAGGATAGGCTTCTCTAAAGAGATGGGTTTTCAAGGATAGCCTTAAGGTCGACAGAGCAGGAGACAGTTGGACACATTGGAGAAAGGTGTTCCAGAGGATGGGGGAGGCTCTGGAGAAGTCCTGGTGGCAAGCATGGGAGGAGGTGACAAGGGAGCCAGAGAGAAGGAGGTCATGGGAGAATTATAATTTGGCTGGTATTTTGAGACAAGGTTAGTGATGTAGCTGGGAGCAGTGTTGTGGATGGCTTTGTATGTTGTTGTTAGTATTTTGAATTTTATTTGTTGGGTGAACGGAAGCCAATGGAGGGATCAGCAGGGAGAAGTAGCAGACACTGTCTCACCTGAGGACACCAGTCATTGATCCTGCTCTTTCTGAAGAGATGATCTTTTCCTCATATCACATGAGTTTTAGAACATGGAGTCTGAATTTGAAATCTACTGAAGACTGAATTAATTTTGATCAACCTTTATTAAAAGTTCAAATTTATTTTGAATGTCTTCACTTTGTTTTACTAAAGTTATTTCTTTTTTGTTTAGAATAATATAATGCTGATTAAAAAGACACAAATCCACCTTGTTCAACCAATAGAAAAAATAAATAAACAGAAAACCTCCATATACACAATCCTCTACCCACAACTGATCCAGAACCCTATGAAGCGTGATCCAATTTGCTTCAGCAAAAAAATTCCCTTAACCACTTCCATACAGGACACTTACACCCCTTCCTTACCAGACCAATTTTCAGCTTTCAGCACTCTCACACTTTAAATGACAATTACTCAGTCATGCAACACTGCACCCAAACAAAATTTTTATCATTTTTTTCTCACAAAT
Source organism: Glandirana rugosa (assembly GCA_018402905.1). Taxonomy (NCBI): domain Eukaryota; kingdom Metazoa; phylum Chordata; class Amphibia; order Anura; family Ranidae; genus Glandirana; species Glandirana rugosa. The sequence continues at coordinate 1,162,449 of BLSH010042236.1, read as the reverse complement.
AGAGCTTTCTTTTGGTGGTATATAATCACTGCTGGGTTTTTTATTTTTTTCAATATAAGCGAAAAAGTAGCGAAAATTTTGAAAAAAAAACACTTTTTTTTAGTTTGTATTGAAAAATTTTGCAAAAAAGTAATTTTTCTTCATAAATTTGGGCGATAATTTATACTGCTACATATCTTTGGTAAAAATAACCCAAATTAGTGGATATTATTTGGTCTCTGTGAAAGTTATAGAGTCTACAAGCTATGGTGCCAATCATTGAAAATTGATCACACCCGATGTACTCAGGACATACCTTCACCAATTCCCTTAAAAAAACGACTTC
>BLSH010042236.1:1149514-1159578 GCA_018402905.1 Glandirana rugosa | reverse complement strand
AGAACCTGGACGTAGAATTTCTTGTGTTGTATGTCCCTATAGCCATTATTGATATCTGTAACTATGTGTACGTGGATGTGTCCAATTTGACCTACCTGATAACAGAAATAAGTTGGAATGGATGATACTTTAAACTTTGGTACTTTTATATTGACCTATAATTGACAATATCCATTATTGTGGTATCTAACAACTAGGTCTCTTATAGGCTAAAGGAAATTGGTGAAGGAATGGCTGCATATCATTAATATGCAGCCGTTCCACCTGAGGGGTAGGATTCACCTGCAGTATACTGCAGGAGAACAAAAGGGCCCGCAAAGCGGCGAAAACAAGAGGACGTCATATGACGTCCACTTAGGATGGGGAGTCCACCTTGCCGACGTATAATTACTATACGTCGGTAAGGAAGTGGTTAAAGGAAATCGGATATTCTCTGGATCAACAATCTATGGTGTTATTACCTATAACAGTTAATATCCAGTTATATTTTCATGGTTTCAAATTTCATAGTAGGTAAGGTTGAATAAAGACAATAGTCCATCCAGTTTAACCTGTGTAGGTGCATGTGTATCAATGTCTATAGTTATTACCGATATCCCTGTATGTTGTGTTCTTTAAGATGCAGGTCCAAGAGTCTCTTAAAAATATCAATATTCCCCGCAGCCACCACCAATTGTGGAAGAGAGTGCCACGTCCTTATTGCCCTGACAGTGGAAAACCCCCTGCGTAGTTTAAAGTTAAACCGCTTCTCCTCCAATTTCATTGTGTGGCCCCATGTCCTCTCACACTGCTTGAGACTGAATAGTTTTGTGCCTATGCTGGGATCGCCATTGAGGTATTTGTAAATCGCTATCATATCTCCTCTCATGCGTTGTTTCTCCAGCGAGAATGAATTCAGTGTTTTCAGTCGTTCCTCATAATTGAGGTCCTCCAGTCCCCTTATTAGTTTTGTTGCTCTTCTTTGGACTCTCTCCAGTTCCAGCACATCCCTTCTGAGGACTGGTGATCAGAACTGAACAGAATACTCCAGATGTGGCCTAACCAGAGTTTTATAAAGTGGTAGGATTATAATTCTATCTCTGGAGTATATCCCTTTTTTATGCATGCTAATGTTCTGCGGGCTTTGGTAGCTACAGCTTGACATTGCATGTTATTGCTCAATCTGTCATCTACTAGGACCCCCAGATCTTTTGCCATCCATGATTCCTCCATTAGTTCTCCTCCTAGTGAGTAGTTTGCATCCATGTTTTTTGCCCCCAAAGTTCATTACCTTACATTTTTCCACATTAAAGCTCATTTGCCATGTATTTGCCCACTCCATTATTTTGTTCAGGTCTTTCTGTAACATTTCTATATCCTGATGTGAAGTTATTGCCCTGCTTAATTTTGTGTCATCTGCAAAAACTGAGATAGAGCTATTTATCCCATCCTCTATATCATTTATGAATAAATTGAATAGAATTGCTCCCAAGACAGAACCCTGGGAACCTTACAGAACAGAACCTTACCACTCCAGACCAGTCTGAATACAGGTTATTTATCACTACCCTTTGGACACGCCCCTGTAACCATTTTTTTACCCAAGAACAAACCTTATGGTCCAAGCCTGCAGACCTCAAGACCTCAAGACCTCAACTTGTAGATTAAGTGCTAATGAGTGACTGTATCAAATGCCTTTGCAAAATTTGTGCAATTAGGAATATATCCAGCCCTGTTTTTAAAACAATCCACTGAGCTGGCCAGAACTAGTTCTTGAGGAAGCCTATTCCACATTTCTACAGCTCTAAGACCCCTTTCACACAGAGGTGGTTTTCAGGTGTTTTAGCACTAGAAATAGCTTCTGAAAAGCACCTGAAAACCGCCTCCCATTGATTTCAATGGGTGCTTTCACACTTGGAGGATGGTCAAAAAAGTCCTGCAAGCAGCATCTTTGGGGTGGGTTGGAAGCTCTACAAATAGCTCTTCAAAAACGCCCCTACCCACTGAAAAGCAATTCGGAAGCACCGCAAAACGGGTCTTTTTTGTGCACTCTCTAGTTCTCTTATATCCTTTTTGTAAACTGGCACCCAAAATTGAATATTCCAGATGAGATCTTACTAATGCAAATGCAAAATTATGTCTCGTTTTCTCTCTGGATTCTAAACCTCTTTTAGAACAAGAAGGTAATTTGCTACCTTTAGAAACTGCAGCTTGGCATTGCATACCATGTATGTACCATATACCAATAACCATTAGGTCTGTGATCTACCCAGGTCTTTTTCTACCATTGACACCCCCAGTTGTTCTCCTCCTAGAATGCATGATGCATGCATGTTTGTAGCCACCAAGTGCATAACTAATATAAGCAAACCCGTTCTTTAAAATTCTCACCATACTCCCCTGTAGGAGCAGCAGAACAGATTAATGAATCAGATGATGAGCCTTATTGAGCTGCCTCAATAAATATGTGGTCTTGCTGTGTTGAGCATTTATTTACAGAACTTATATGAAACTGCATTTACCCTGAAGACATTTCTCTTTGAGAGGAAACGTATTTAACTACATTGTGCCATAAGTATTTTAGAACTAAAACCTACTAGAATCAAACATTAGCTTTAGCATCAGAAGGTAAAGCATAAATTGTGCTGCGCTTTACTAAAATCAATTTAAACTGTTTGAAATTCACCACATTAATATCCAAAAATCTGTGTTCTAAACCATAATATTGTTGAATCAAATTGCCATTATATAACACATTAAAAAACAAGGTCTATGAAAAACTGGAACTAGACAGGATGATAAGTGCCCCAGATGCCAGCAAACGGGGGATCTCCTGCACATGTTGTGGAGATGCCCGAAGTTATATAGATACTGGAAAAGGGTAGTGCAAACCATCAATTCAACGTTTAGAACCAAAGTGAAACTAAAAGCTAAACAATGTATATTAAGTATAGTGGAAGAATCGAATGAGGCAATAGTGTTCAATTGCCTATTTCAAGCAAGGAGATTGATTGCACAAAAATGGCAGGCGACAACTCCCCCAACACAAGAAGAATGGGAAAGAATGATGGATGAAACACTGTGGAAGGAAAGGGGTATTCACATAAAGAGAGGTAATTTCACAAAATTGGGGCCTTTGGTTGGCCAGCAGGGGGCACCCACCTTAGAGGGTGCCCAGCTGGGAAACCAAGGGTTAATAATCCCCAGGTAGGGGATCCAGGCCAGGAGTCGGTGTGTGAGTAGGTGTATGAATGTGTCGAGAGAATGAGGTGGGGTAGGGGCAAGAGGGGGGTGGGTGTGCGGGGTAGAAACGAAATAATAGGTGTGCTATAGCAATCTGTCTCCCTCCTCCTTTCTGTTGCTTTTTTTTTTTTTTTTTTGGGTGAAGGTTCTGGTCTTGGAACATTAGTAGAGGGACATTTACTGCTTAAATATTACTATTATGGAATTTAGTTATTTAGTATGCAAGCAAAGCAAATTTGTAGAATCTGTAACAAAACGCAAGAAATCAAATAGGGGGTGAAAGGGAAGAGGGACGCAGGTACCACAATGATGTAACCAATGAAGGAAACTGATAAGTTATGATTGACTCCTTTGGTGAGGTTATCTGAGTGGAAAAAAAAAGAAAAAAAAAAAAGTCTTGTTTTTTTTTTTTCTTTAGAAATAACAAACATGTTATACTTACTTGCTCTGTGTAGTGATTTTGCACAGAGTAGCCCCAATCCTCCTCTTCTCGGGTCCCTCCTGGCTCTCCTGGCCCCTCCCTTCTGCCGAGTGCCCCAGCAGCAAGCAGCCTGTTATGGGGGCACCCCGAGCCGTGTCCAGACATTAAGCCATAGCTTGACCCCACCTTCTTTCTCTCCTCATTGGCTCATTGATTTTGATTGACAGCAGCAGGAGCCAACGGTGCACCGCTGCTGTCTCAGCCAATGAGGAGGGACTTTTGTGCAACGTCGCTGGATCGAGATGGAGCTCAGGTAAGTATTAGGGGGGCTGACGCACACAGAAGGTTTTTTTATCTTAATGCATAGAATGCATTAAGATAAAAAAAACCTTCTGCATTTAGAAACACTTTAAGTATGGTATATATAGGCTTGCGTCTCTCTCAGTGGACTAAAAGATCTCTTGGTTGTGGATTTCAAATGCTTCTCGTGATGATGCACAATCCCTGGATGTCTCCAGTCAGCTGCAATATGGAAAGGGAAATCGCCAAACATAGATAGTGCTTTATCTTATAATATAGGTTATTGCCATATAAAAGTTCCAGATACACACTCACTTTTTTAAAGCGGAGTTCCACCCAAAAAGTGGAACTTCCACTGGTTGGGTTCCCCCCCCCCCCCTCAGGTGTCACATTTGGCACCTTTCGGGGGGAGGGGGAAGAGGACACCTATCTTTGGACAGGTGTTCTTTTACACACATCCGGGAGCTCGGGCCGGCGTTGGTGGCGGCGGCTGACGTCAGCAGCCCGGTTCCCTCCTCGTTCTGCTACTGGCCACCTGGCCAATAGCAGAGCGCAGCGGAGCCTCGCACATGTGCAGTAAGGTGCCTGGCGTGAAGCTGTAATGCTACATGTCCGGGTTGCCTTACCCGCAATGGATGCGGCTGCATCCGACCCCCGATCCGAAGATTGGCGGCGGGTGCTAACATCGCTGGACTCCAGGACAGATAAGTGTCCTATTAAAGTCAGCAGCTACAGTATGTGTAGATGATGACTTTACATTTTTTTTTGTTTCAGGCGGACCTCCGCTTTAAGGTGCTTCCAGTGCACCAAACTATAAATCGCATGTAGCGCCCTCCCAGTGTGGGTGTTAGTAAATGTATATAGTTTTGACTTTCTCTGCTTAACAGGAGGGCAGATAGGTAAATTCAGATGCTGTCTGCTTATCAGAAAGAATTGATTTTGAGTAAGGGTTGCTCAGTGCTCTGGTGCTAATTCATCTGGTCTGGAAAGTTGTACACTGTCCAGTAGTATTGGTCCCTATTGGACACTGGGAGGAAAACCCAGCCAGTGACAGCATGTATATGGATGTAGCTCTGACCAATTAGCAGGGGAGGTGCCCCACTGCATTTTGGGTGAATACATTCATATAAAAAGGGAGCACATGGGCTCAAGGTCAGGAGTTCCCACCCAGCCAGACCTCAGGGGTGGAGGTGTTTAAGTAGCTCCTGGCTGCTAGGCCTGAGGGCCTATCCAGGAGGCTGCCAGTTGCTAGGCCTGGTCGAGGCATATTGGGATGCTAAAGCTACAGCCCAGAGTTCCTCTGCAAGCTGACTGCAGGTGGACGTCCTTGGATCTGGTCTGGTATCATGGCGGCAAAGTGTCGCATGGAAGTTGGAAGAGAGTTGCCGGCTGTTCTGGGACATGGTGTGAGTAGAGACCCCAAAGGGATCCCTGAGACTGAGTGTGCTAGAACCCCCCTAGTGCTTCTCAAAGTCAGCTAACTGGGTGTGTGAGCTAGAAAGGAGACACTGGTTTGTGTCTTGAAGAAACAAAGTCCAGCTTATCCTCTTCTGCTTAAAAAGGGATTTGATTTACTGAAATCAGCCTGCCATTAAGTGCCGTTTGTAGTCTGCTACATAGAGCTAGAAAGGAGACACTAGTGAGTGTCTTGAAGAAACAAAGTCCCGCTTTTCCTCTTCTGCTTAAAAAGGGACTTGTTTCACTGGGATCAGTCTGCTATTTGGTGTCACTGAGATCAGCCTGTTATTTGGTGTCACTGATATACTGATATGCTATACAGAGAAAGGGAGAAGTTGTCCTCGCTTGGAGTTAGTTAACTTGGAGTATCCCATCCTTCCCTTCTCCTATCCAAGTTCTACAATAAAGCATAAAAACTCATCCCCTAGACTGGTCATTGGAGTAACGAGCAGGATTGTGTGTATGCACCTGACAGTGTGAAAATTTGTTGTGGCTGGCTGCAGGATAATCAGAGGGAGACCCGGGTCAAATAAATCAGCAGCTCCTTCGGAGGTACTGCTACATGTGGGGGCTCATCAGTCTGGGATATATCCCCTGAATTATCGCAGCAGTGGATGCTACAAACAACGGCTGGATAAAGTGTTGAGAAGTTGTTATGTCTCGCCATGTGGACTGCGGGACCACAATTGAAGAGTAAGTGTGTCATATTAATGCCTGCTCTACAGTGATTAGTGCAACCATACTGCCAGAGTGTCAGTAAAAAGGACTTTGCCAGTGTTCCTGGCCGTTTCCGGGTGGTGCGCGCGCATCCGTGCGCGCTCGCGCGCTCCCGTGCGCGTGCGCGCGCCCGTGCCGGAAACGGCGCCAAATGGTGCCTATTTAAACCCTGGACATGCTGCACCAAGTTGCTGCTTGTTCTACAGCGTTCCAGACCTGCGAGCCTCAGCTCCCTACTTGTTCCTGTGTTTTCACCTGTTTCCTGTCTACCCGGCTTGCTTTGACCTGTTGTCCGCTACCTGCATCGACCCCGGCTATCCACGACCATCCGTTTGTCTACTCCTCTGTACCTCCGCTGCCCGCCCGTTAACGAACCTTGCCTGAACTTGACGATCCGCTTGCCTAACCCCTTTTGTACCTTTCTGCCTGCACGTTGCCAACCCTGCTTGTACGACCATTCTCCTGTTTGCACGACCTGCTGGAATCTCACTACAACATCTGTGACCATCCAGCCCTCGTGCCATCCCGCACTCTCGGGCCTCTGTCTACACTACCAGGGGTCCTTGAATCGGGTGCGCAAGAGCGGTTGTTCCCTGCACAAGACAGACTCCACCGTCAGGTACGTAACACAGAGAGTGGAAAAGGGAAAATTTATTCAGGAGTTAAAATGGCGGCTGCTGAGGGCCGCATTAGCGTACTATGTAAGTGAACTATGGGAGTGAATATCTGCTGCACAGTCGCTAGTACCAGGACATTTCCAAGTCACAGCAGTGAAGATTGTGGTTCAGAGCACTGGAGAGAGAGTGCCATCTGTGTGTCTGCTGTGTTTGACGCTGTCTGCTTCACAGTAGCATCCGTTGATGCTGGGCAGTGTTCGAGTGACAGCAACAAAGGGGTTAACTTGCAGAGCGGGAGAGAGTGCGCTGAGGAGACCCGCCCCACAGGTGGAGTTTCCGCCAAGCAGTCAGTTGGCCTAGTGCGGGTGGAGTCGCTGCCCATGATCGACCAGTCCTGAGTGAGAAGAGGAGCTGTGACATCACTTCCACTTCCGGGTTTGGCCAAGAGGAAGCCGCATGTGCAGAGTAGCAAGATGGCAGAATCCAGAGTTGATACACGTGGTGAGGAGCCAGGGGGACTGACTAAATTGCAGAGCCGCAGTGTGAAAATTAGTTGTGGCTGGCTGCAGGATAATCAGAGAGAGACCCGGGTCAAATAAATCAGCAGCTCCTTCGGGGGTACTGCTACACATACGCAAAATGTAAACAATCGCCAGTATACAGCCTCCTCACTGGTATAATTACCACACTCTCTCATCCTTAGAGCATCGTGGCATCACCAAGCCCCTCCCCTTGGGACTTTGTTTTTTATCTGTGTTATATAATGGCACTTTGATTAAACATTATTAAGGTATAGAACACAGTTTTTTGGATATTAATGTGGTGAATTTCATACATCAGTTTAAATTGATATTAGTGAAGCGTTGCACAATTTACAGTTTATATTCTATTGGGGCACATACATATGAGAGTGTGGAGTGTGCGGGCAGTTCACAATAAAATATTATTTTGTAGTTGTGATTTACATATTTCCATAGCTGCTCACAAGGGTTTATTCAACAATTTCAGAAGTTGTTTTTAATATTTTAAAATCTTTCATCAAAAGAATACCTGGTGATCCTGCCAAAAAGGTATTATGTTGTTGCATTATCACTCACCCTGATGGAGACTATGTGTGGTCATGCCAAACATGGAGTACACATTGTTAGGCATCATTGTAAAAATCAAGATGCCCATCAAGATGCCCATCTATAGCTGAAGCACATGCATGAGGCCAGAAAGTGTCTGAAATCAGCATGGAGATCAGCACCACTGAGATGACATGGATATAAAATGTGTGAAAGCAGTATTTTATGAAAAACAACAATTGTTTTTAATACCCAGTGCTTTAGCAAACTTAAAGTGTTACTAAATCCACATCAGTAAAATTGGTGTGTATATGCAGTAAAAAATGCATGTTATACTCACTGTGGAACCTAAGGGGTTAATCTTCTGCATTTTGTTAAAAAAAAGTCTGTTTAATCCTGCCTTGTCTGTTCCTCCCTTGCTTCCATATTACCCAATATATCTGCTTATAAAACAGAGGCTAAGGGTCAAGATGCATATGCTCTGTTTGGTGTGTATTGCTAGAGAGTTTTTTTTTCTTGGGAGGGTGCATGTGATCAGCAAAGGGCCAATCAGCACTGTCCGGACAAGGGTCAGGGGTCCTGCAGCCTTATATGACAGTCAGAGCAGAATGAAAACTCCTCCTACAAGCTTTAACCAGACACTGATAGAAGTCCCAAGACTGCTCTAACTGTTGATGAAAAGGGGTATTTAGCGGTTTATATTTACTAAAACCATTGCATTTCCATGTTCTGTGTGAGACCAGATATAGTGAATGCAGGGTCTTGGTTTTAGTAACACCTTAATTCCTCCTAAGCTATTCTTAGTATTTTGGTGATGTTAGATGTCATAAACCAATATATAACATTAGACACCGGATACTCACTCTCCATCTTGTCAACATTTTCGTGGCAATTGCAGGTCTGATCATTGTGCCTCAGGTAACAGTCATCTAGGAAACAGCTGTTACTAGATCCTAGTTCCTCCATGTTGTGAATATCTCTCAGTCGCTCTTCTAGCAATTTTTGCTGGCGCTTTTGTTGACGTTTAATTTTTTTCTTCTTGTTTTTTGACACCTTTCCATTCTAAGAGGATGGTTAATGGAAAATAACAGACATATCAGCAATGTCATCTTTTTCAGAAGAACAACATATATGTGATTTCTTTACAATCGATCTATACACAAACTGATCATGCATTTTTTTTTAAACCTGGGCAAATGTGACAGCACACTAGCTCTTTCTAAGAATGTTCACAAACATAAGACAATCTTTGTTTGATTGGGCAGATTAAGGCAAAATCAGGTAACAACCAAACACTCTCTAACCGCTCCAGCCATTTTCTAGCAAATAATCTATAGGCTTGTTTCCCATGCTATCACTACCATTTTCTTCACTTCTTCACTCATTTTTATAAAAAGTTATCTTTATCAGTGAGATGACCTAGGAGTTACATAGTTGGTAAGGTTGAATAAGGACTAGTGTTGAGCGAACCCGGACTGTAACGTTCGGGTCCTTACCGAACTTTGGGGTGTCCGGGACCCGGACCCGAACATTTCAAAAAACGCTTGGGTTCGGGTTCTGGGTTCTGGTTGTTGATCACGCATGTTGAAAAGCTGCAGGGCAGCCAATCAACAAGCGTTTCACTAGTTTGCCCTTAGAAGCCATCACAGCCATTAGTAGGCATGGCTGTGATTGGCCAGTGCATCATGTGACCCAGCCTCTTTATAAGCTGGAGTCACTTAGTGCTGCAGTCACATGCTCTCTGAGACTCTGACTAGTATAGGGAGAGGAAGCTGCCAGCGTTTTTGTGAGGGACAGATTGCAGACATTTTAACATCTGATCCTGCATTTTGAGATTACTACTACTGTTGCTCTGAGGGACAGATTGCAGAAATTTGAGATTTCACATACTGCTGCTTTGAGTGACAGATTGCAGATCAAACTCCACATAACACAACGATCGCTACGATCGTACACAACGATCACCTTGGACCGGGATATCCTCATCCGTTACTAAAAACTTGTTATTAGACAGGGAGATTCGTCTTCGGAGATGGATCACGTCAGTCTAGCAACACATTACGTCCCAAACTAGACGTTAGACAGTGAGTTTCGTCGTCATACCCTTTAGAGTTTAATGAGGGTGTTAGACTAGCAACACATGCTAGCATCGCTAGCAACACAATACACCTCAAACTAGACGTTAGACAGTGAGTTTCGTCGTCATACACTTTAGAGTTTAAAGACGTTAGACAGGGAGTCTCGTTGTCATCATCATTAGAG
>BLSH010042236.1:1118923-1146149 GCA_018402905.1 Glandirana rugosa | reverse complement strand
AAAAAAAAAATGTTACCATCTCGCCATTCTTGTATCTCGGGGGAAGGTGTTAGCCACCACAGTTACCCTCCACAGTTATTAAATTTTCTAGAAAATCCACCCGTAGAATCATTGGTGTTATATGTCCCTATATCCTACACCATCTCTGTATTATGTATGTGTGTGAAAGTCGCCTACTTGACCACAGGAATAATCTCAACTCGCTTGTGGACCTGCAAGCCCAAGCCTCCCAGGCTTGCTTGAAACCCTTTTTCAGGCCCAAGCCGTGGCTTGCAACGGGCTTGAAATAGGGCCTGGGGCTTGGGGGGTCCGGGATAAAGTTCGGGCAACGTTCGGTGCCGAACCCGGACTTTTTCCCAAAGTTCGTTCGGACCCTCCGAACCCGAACGTCCAGGTGTTCGCTCAACTCTAATAAGGACACCAGTTCATCCGCTGAAAGTGTGTGTATGTATTATGTCTCTACCACATCCTATATCCCTGTATATTGTGGTTACTAAGATGCCCACCTAAAAGATCTTTTAAATTATTGACACCTCCCATTGACACCACCGATTGTGGAAGGGGGCTCTATGTTCTTACCGCTCTACCATTGTAAAAAAAAAAAACCTACAGTCTAAGATTAAACCTCTTCTCATTCAACTTCATTGAGTCATCATGTGTCTTCTTAAGTGACCTGAGACTGAATAGTATTCTCACTATGCTAGAATCTCCATTTAGATATTTGTACATTGTGATCATGTCTCCTCTCAAGCCTCTCTTTTCCAGGGACACTATGTTTAATGTGTGTAGTCATTCCTCACAACCAAGATCTTCCAGCCCCCTTATTAGGTGTGTTGTCCTTTTCTGGACTCTGCAGTTCCAGCACATTCCTCTTGAGGACTGGTAACCAGAACTGGGTGGCATACTCAAGATTCGACAGAACCAGAGTTTTATAAAGCGTTAGTATTATCTCTTGAGTAGATTCCCTTTTTAATGCATGCTAATAGTCTATTGGTTGTGCTTCCTAAGATTGGGATTGCATGCTATTGCTGAATGGTTTGATACAGCATGTAAAACCACCATCTGAAGTCAACGGGCAACCACTTGACCTTCCTCTTACATGCATGCAATCCTTGTTTGGCTTTACAATAACCAATATATTATATATTTTAGCACGGGGTATGTTATACCAACAAATATCATGTTCACATTGATGGGTGAAGGCTTTCCTTATTTTTTTTTTTTCACTGGAGTCCTGAAAATGTAGAAAGAGCTAGTGAATGAACACATTAGTCCACTTAAAATCAAGTGCTCATTTTTGGGTCGACTTACATGACACAAATAAGAGTGATATGCAACATAAACTTAAGCCAGTGTAGTACAGTGAGAATAACAAAAATAGGACTTTTGTACTCAATGTAAAGTTATGTCCTTGTCCACTGTGGGACAAAGGGAGGCTTTCACCTTTGGCTTATACTGCTGCTTGACGAAGAAAAATCTGTAGGGCTCAGGATAACCCCTCCTACTACCAGCAAGCAGTACCAATAGCATGATCACAAACACAGAGGGTGGGACCTGTGTCCCTCAGTGGGCTGCAAATAACAGAAAATTGCCCTTTACGTAACTTGCCTTTCCTAGTGCATCTTCATGGCAGCATACACTGGGATGTGGCTTTGCCCCTCAACCTGATGGGACTGAATAACTATAAGTTTAAGGTGTACATACAAGAACAACTTTCTTAGTTACTATCACCATAGGGGCGGGTCTTGTATGATGGCATGAACATGCACCACAAAAGGAAAATTACAGAAGGGTGGGTCTACAATTTTCCATTTTCCTGGCACATCATGACAGCATACAATGGGAAATTACTCACAGAATGGGAAGGTGCAGACAATACATTTATTACATGGAAACAAAAAAAAAAAAGAACTACAGCTCTTCCAAACTCCGCTATTGTTAACTTAGCTGGATTCACCCTATAATGTGAGATGAAGGTGCTTTGAGAAGACCATGTCACCGCCTTACAGACTGTCACTGGAGAAACCCAACAATACGCTGCCCAAGACATTGCCGTCGCCCTTGTTGAGTGTGCCTTTAGGATCTCCGGAATGGGAAGATTATGCAAGAAGCAAGCTTTTTTTTCTTGGAAAATAAGGAATATAGTGCGTGTGGATACCTATGTACATCCATGTTGTCATCGTGCAACATGAACAAAATGACAGTTAATAGTAAACTTGTAGACAAAGTAGCATCTAGTTATACAGTCATATTGATTGTATATGCTATTCATAAAATTTTAGCATCTCTCCGAAGGGAGAAAATAATTTCAACATAAAAAAATTGCAGATAAAGATTTGAGAAAAAAAAAAGAAGAAAAAAGAGAAGGAAATAGAAGAGGGGAGGATAAGTAAAGTAATAGGGCCGGGGGGGAGGTAAGAGGGTTGGGAGATTCCTGCCGCATGTAGGAGCCGTTTACAACTGTTAATAGTTTTTTTACAATTAAGCAGTATTTCAAGCATCTTTGGACATAAGTTTAGAGTATGTAGAAGTAAAGGTGAAGGCGAACCAGGCGGCCCATATCCTGTTTGCTACAGAGGCCTTGTCTCTTAGCTCATAGGTTATGTCCTCCATACGATAGATGTGGTCTACCTCTTGTAGCCATTGTTTCCAAAGGCGGGGTACAAGGGCCTTGGCAGCGTTTAGAAGGTGAGGAGTTACTGATCGCTTGTATAGGATGACTGGTTCTACCGTACAGTGGAACAAAACAACCCAGGGATCATTCTGTACAGAGAAACCCGCATTAAGATGGGTAGGGGTAAGCTGCCATCTAGTCAAAAGTTTGTAGTTAACTTCAGCAGACTTAAATGCGATGGGTGAGGTATGTGTAAGTTGAAGTATAGTTGACTTCTGCTCATCTGTGAGATTGTGTTGGAGATCCAGTTCCCAGGCTTTCAAATAATTAGGAGTAGAGGCGTCTTCCATGTCCAGCAAGGCTTTATAAAATTGGGATATGGTTTTCACTGATGGTTGACTAGCTGCTAAAATTTGTTCCATTGGAGTACAATCAACAGTAGATCGTAAAGGTTTTGGCAGGGATTTAATAAATTGGGTCAGTTGAGTGTATCTCCACTGGTCCATGAAGGATGGTGGTGAGGCTTGTATGATATCTCGGAGTGTAATTATATCTCCTGCCACTAGTACTAGTGTAGAAGGATATTAGGGCATGGTAGCCACCAACGAAATTGCGGGTCTAGTTGTCCTGGTGCAAAGTAGGCATTACCCAGCAGAGGCATCAAAGGTGAATTGTATCCCCAGCCTTAAAACTTATGCAGAGTCCCATACGGATATAGTGGACCGTGTCAACGGGGACAAATGTGAAGAGAACTGTCTAAATGTCTTAGGGATCCAGATTTGCAAAAAAGCATTTGAATCACATAGGTCATATTCTATCTGTACCCACAGTTTGGTATTGATATGGTGTTTCCAGTCCGAAATCCTGTATAGGACCACAGTCAAATAATATTTCTTAAAATGGGGAAGGGCTAGGCCTCCGTTATCCTTAGTTCTGATGAGAGTTGACTTTGTGATGCGAAAGCATTTTCGTCACCACACGTATCTAAGAATTAAGGATGATTTGCACAAGGAAGAGCACTCTGGGCAATATATTCATCTTAACAATGCTTATCCTCCCCAACCAGGAACTAGCTAGGTGATTCCATTTATTCAGGTCTTGTCTGATAGAGTTTAATAGGGGGATGAAATTAGTCTGAAAAAGGTCGGTGGGATTAGGTGTCAGATGAATTTCTAAATATTTCAGAGTACAGGATTGCCAAGTGAAAGGTAAACTAGGTTAGGCTACTGATTACTGCACTAGGGACTGAGATATAAAGGATTTCAGACTTTGTGAGGTTAATCTTGAAATTTGAAATAGTTCCAAATGTGGAAAAAGCAAATACTAGGTTGGGAATGGAGATCATGGGTTGTTGTATGTAGAATAGTATGTCATCCGCATATGCAGCGTATTTGTGTTCCCATCCTTTTACGTAGATGCCATGTATATTAGAGTTATTTCGAATCATTGCTAGAAAAGGTTCAAGGGAAAGGACAAATAATATAGGGGAGAGTGGACATCCCTGCCGGGTGCCGTTAAACGAGGTAAAAGATTTGCTTAGTGTGCCATTGACGGGAATTTGAGCTGTGGGCGTGTTATACAGGGCCTTAATCGTGTTAAGCATTTTATGTCCAAATGGGAGACAGTATCAGATATTCCCAGTCCACCCTATCAAACACCCTCTCGGCATCAGTCGAGAGGAGTAGGGTGGGCTGGGAAGATGCACGGACGTATGAAATAAGGGAAAGAGTACGAAGCAAATTGTCTCGGACCTCTCTTCCCGGAATGAAGCCCGTTTGGTCGCTAGAAACCCATTGAGGGATTAATGGCAAAAGCCTAGTGGCAAGGGGAGTCGTTAAGACATGGCTATCAGGGCTACAGCCCCGAATGTCACGCACTCAGCCCCGAGCCTCAGGAGGGGCCCCTAATGGTGGTGTCAAGCTTTGACAGAGCCGCGAGCGGGCAACCTGACAGAGTCGCCGGTGAGCGGCTTGATAGAGCCGTGAGTGGGTGGCTCTGTGAGCGGCAGTGGGGCTGTGATCGGCAGGCAG
The DNA here is from genome assembly GCA_018402905.1 of Glandirana rugosa. Taxonomy (NCBI): domain Eukaryota; kingdom Metazoa; phylum Chordata; class Amphibia; order Anura; family Ranidae; genus Glandirana; species Glandirana rugosa. Next base: position 1,141,505 of record BLSH010042236.1, on the reverse strand, counting down.
GGGGGCGGTCTGCTCCGGATAGCACACACAGGGGTGGTGAAGTGAAACAAGTGCGGGATGCCTGGGGTTGGGTGCGGAACGTAAAGGGGTCCAGTGGTGTGAGGTGCTGTGTAAAGAACGGAATTCCCTAGCAATTGCTTTAGTTTCATAGACTAATTCATCTTTGGGTGTTTATATTTTTGGGATGAAGGATGCAGTTTTCTTCTGTTGTAAGGATCCAGCTAGTTGTTTACTTGGTTTATTACCCCATTCATGGTATTGCTGAGAAATTAGTCTAGATCTTAGTTTTTGTTCTGAGTGGTAGAGGGCCTTCAATTCTTCCCTTTTCTGCGTAATTTGGTGTAGGAGTTTGGGGGTTCGAGAAAGCTTATGATCACATTCTAACTGACTGATCGCCCGGATGAGGGTATTTTGCTTAAGTATCCGCTCCTTCTTTTTGCAAGAGCCCAATTCTATCAATTTGCCCCGAATGTGCGCTTTGTGTGCCTCCCATAGTGTTCCTGGTGAGATGTCAGGGGTTGCATTTTCTGCAAAAATGCAACCCCTGACAGTGTTAACCTTGTCCCTAAGCTCTTAATGCGAACCTGTCTCTTGCAGAGTGCTGTGGTATAGGATAATCCTCTGACCATCCCTGTCTGTGGTGACAGTGGTGTTACAGATGATTATTCTAAAATTATAATTGGTATTGCTAAAATTACAAGTCCCTCCTACACGGTCCAAGGAAGTGGTGGCATTTAAAGGGTTAATTGCTTAATTAGCCCAGTGACAATCGCTCTCAGGCTGCTGACACCTGGATTGTGGTCCCCGTAAGCTGGAAAATCTTTGTGCCGTGTGCAGCTGAGAGTGACATTGTTACGTAAGTGACAGCGCAGTGAGATTGGCCGATCCTTTGTCACAGGTTAGTGAGGATGGCAGTCAAAAAAAGGAACATAGTCTATGGAATATCATCCATTCTCCTAGACTGAATGATAATAGAATCAACTGCAAGGACTTCATTATGGACTGCATAGGAAACAGTAAACAATCAATAACAAGCAAGTGAACAGAAGAACTGGGGACTGAGTGCAGCTCAAGATCCACCAGAAGGACTATGCCCGAAATGGGCACCAGAAGAAGCCAACCCCCCCACCTAATAAGGAGAAAAATAAAAGCAGGTGGTAAGTAGGGATGAACTGATATCTAGGTTCAGAATGAACTTTGGCTGTTCAGGTGTTCGGCCCGTTCAGTTTCCCCATATCAGATTAAGAGTTATCATCTTGGTGAACTAGTCAAACACCTGGCTGCTTTTGCAACACCACCCCAAAGTGCAGCAGTGGTGTTGCAATAGAGGTGAATTATGGCATAATTCACCCTCACTGCAACACCACTTCCAGCACTATGGGGTGGTATTGCCACAGCAATTGGGTGTTTTTGTAACTACTAGTTTACCCAGATGATAACCCAAAAAATTTGAATTTATAATAAGGAAGTTTAGTGGATTATGTTTTATAAAATTTATGATCGATTTCACCTCCATTGCAACACCATCCCTGATTGTGTAGCAACAGCAGCCAGGTGTTTGTGTGATTTGTTCACCAAGATTATAACTGTAAAGGCCCGTATACACGATCCGATTATTGGCCAATAGCGGTCATCCTACAGCCTGTTGGCCGATAATCAGATTGTGTGTACAAACGATTCTACAGCAGATTTCCAATTGTCGTCCAAAAGAAGTTGGATGACGAGACTAGAAAACCTGTGTTGGCCAACAAGGCGTTGGCGGATTGTTGGCTCATGTGTACAGAAGTTGGCCCGACCAAAAGTTGGAAGTGCAAACACGCATGCTTGGAATTCAGGAAGTGTTCGGTCGTGTAACCTGTGTTCGTAATTCACAAATCACATTCAACTGAATTTCCTCGTTATACGCTCGTAACACGTCACTACATTCAGCTTTCTTGGCCAATTACTTGACTCATGTCAGTACGCTAGACAAAACCACCAACAGCCAATTTGGACAAAAGTTTGACGTTCGGTTGGCCAACAATCTGCATGTGTGTACAAGACTTTAACCACTTCCGTACCGCCGGACGTCATATGACGTCCTTGAGTTTGAGTGGAGATATCTGAATGGTGCCTGCAGCTACAGGCAACCCATTCAGATACCGTTTTTTTCAGCCGGCGAGTCTCTCCAAGATAAAAAAGTGATCTTAGCGGCAGACTCGACGCAAGATCACTTTTATCGGTGCCCCCCCTCCCGCCACTTTCCCGTCATCTCCGCCACTTACCGGACCGTCGGCAGCGGCGGAGATGATCAGGTCCGTTCCGCCCTGCACAGGAAGCAGAGTGAGCGTAAGATGCCGCCCACTCGGCTCCATAACATTGCAGGGCGGGAGCAACGTCACACATCGCTTCCGCCCAACGGTCTTAAAGGGCCCATTTTTTTTTTAAAAACTGTCATTTTGTTAATTATTTTTTTTTTTTGCATTTAACTGTAAATATGAGATCTGAGGTCTTTTTGACCCCAGATCTCATATTTAAGAGGTCCTGACATGCCTTTTTCTATTACAAGGAATGTTTACATTTCTTGTAATAGGAATAAAAGTGATCAATTTTTTTTTTATTTAAAAGAACGGTGTAAAATTAAAAAATAAAAAGTAAAATAAATAAGTAAAAAAAAAATTTAAAGCGCCCTGTCCTTGCAAGCTCGCGCGCAGAAGCGAACGCAAACGTAAGTCGCGCACGCATATGAAAATGGTGTTCAAACCACATATGTGAGATATTGCCGCGATGGTTAGAGCAAGAGCAATAATTTTAGCACTAGAGCTCCTCTGTCACTCAAAACTGCTAACCTGTAGACATTTTTAAACATTGCCCATGGAGATTTTTAGGTTGCAAAGTTTGTCGCCATTCTGCGAGCAGGCACAATTTCAAAGTATGACATGTTGGGTATCAATTTACTCGGTGTAACAACATCTTTCACAATATGGAAAAAATTTGGGCTAACTTTACTGTTGTCTTATTTTTTCACTCAAAAAAGTGATTTTTTTTCTAAAAAAATAGCGCTTGTAAGACTGCTGCGCAAATACGGTGCGACATAAAGTTTTGCACCATTTTATTCTTTAGGGTGTTAGAAAAAAAATATATAATGTTTGGGGGGTTTAAGTAATGTTATAGCAAAAAAAAATGGTTTTAACTTGTGAACACCAAGTCCACAAAATAGGCCTAGTGTTGAAGTGGTTATTAATCTTATAATTTTCAGTGAGGATGGTTAGGGGATTCCTTTTGATATAATATTCATATAATATGAATTGATCTCACAATTCAACGCACTTTTTCCTTTGTAAATGTCAGTGCTTTAAAAAAATCACTGCTCACAGACCAATTTAAAAAAATGTTTTTTCTTTTGCATTAGACACATTCCCCAGGGCAGTGTCCATCCCCATACTATTTTTTGACAACCCTTTGCCTATTAGCTCAGAAAATGGGCATTTTCAGCTGGTCAGATTGGGCTCCCATCAATTTCCTGGGTCAGCATTGGAACTTCTTTGAAGTTTGCCAAACCCTGCTCGAGCAGAACCCAGGGTTCAGAAGTTTGGCTCAGCCCTAATGCTCAGGTAACATTGTGAACTATTCCTGATGCCAGAAGACCAATAAAATACAAAACAAATGAGTAAAAAATGAGCCAATTGTGTTCAACACAGAGAATGAGCTCTTCTCTAGGACCAGACAAGAGGAATCTGAGAATGATGTCCAGATAAAAATATAATAAGAATACAGCTGTTATATGCTAGAAAACTTGCTGAATATTGTGTCTATCCTGGAGCCTCAAAAGGCAGGCTTCAGTCAGTCTGCCTCTGACTTCCAAGATCTAATGGTGCATCACTATCAGTGCAGCAACAGTCAGGAGTCTCATCAGGACTGTGAAGAATATTTCCTGCGTAAATCCAGAAGAAAGAAAGATTGTCAGAAAGACCTTCCTCTAGAGCAGGGTGCTTAAAAGAGAACTAAGGGGTCCCCTCCCCCTATTATAATTACCTAGGTGGGTGCAGCAGCATGGGTCCGATGCTGCATCTGTCCCCCAACGCTTCTACACTGAGAACAGAGCAAACAAACACCGCCGATGGCTCGGTTCTCATAGCTCCCGCAGTGGCGTCACTAGGGTTGTTGTCACCTGGTGCAGTAAAACATGGTGTCACCCCTCCCCCCACAATAACTTTTTCCCAATATATTTTTGCCCTACTGTTTTCTCTCTATCTCCTTTCTTCCCCTTGTATCTCTCTCTCTCTCTCTCTCTATCTGTCTTTATTGTTCTTTCTATCTCTTCTTCTTTCTCTCCCTTTTTCTTTGTCCCTTCGCCTCTCTCTCCAGGGCCGGATTACATCTCAGAAGCCTATTGGCACCGGACTCTGAATTAGAGAGAGAGGGGTGGGGAATGACGGGGGGGGGGAGAGAGGGAGGGGTGAGAGAGAGAGGAAAGTGGGGGGTGACAGAGATTGGGGTGAGAGAGGGAGAGAGGGGGGTGGAGAATCCCCCCCGCTACCAGTGAAAGAGTACAAGTCCCAGCATGAACCCCTCAGAGCTCAGGATGTGTCACACAGCCACACCCCCTTACCCCCAACTAGACGAATAACTCCTGTATGTAATTCCATCACCTATATATCCAAAGAAATGCAGTATATATGTGGAAGAGAACTCTACATGTAGCATCTCTGTGGCTCATAAGGTAACACTCCTGCCTAGCATTGCTTCGTTCCTGGGTTTGAAGACCAAAAATGTTGTTTCTTCTCCCTATGTTGTTAAACATAGCTCTTGACTCAGGAATTTACCTAAATTATGTCTAAATGTAGTATTTATGTGTAGGAGGGTTCCACCACCATTGTAAATTGTGTCATATATTTTCCATGGGCGAGGATTAAAATCAGCCTTAACATTTCCCCACCAGCAATAATTGCAGCTTCTTACCAAGCAAAATGACCCAAAATGAGAGATGTTCTAGAGCAGAATGCTCACAGTACTGAGCAGTACACCTGCATTGGTTAATTTATTGCACCCCTGGGACTTGGCACTATTTGACATAACAGAGATGGAGGCTCCATGATTGTGGCAGCATAGTGGCTAACTGGTTAGTGCTTCTGCTTAGCAACCCAGGGGTCATTGGTTCAAATCCCAAACATGCCACTTCATGTAGAGAACTTGTCTGCTCACCCTATGTTGTTAAATATAACTCAGGTACTTACTGAAATTATATCAAAATGTAGTATTTATGTGTAGGAGGGTTCCACCACAATTGCAAATTGTGTCATGTGTTTTCCATGGGCAAGGACTCTAATCAGCCTTAACATTTCCCCGCCAGCAATAATTGCAGCCTCTTACCAAGCAAAATGCCCCAAAATGAGAGATGTTTTAGAGCAGAATGCTCACAGTACTGAGCTGTAACCAGCCTTCAAAGTAGATGGCATATGCCAGAAACAGGTTGTTCAATGGTTAGCCAGCTTTCCACAGCATATCTGCATTGGTTAATTTATAGCACCGCTGGGACTTAGAAATGTTTGACACCACAGAGATGGAGGCTCCATGATCGTGGCATCACAGTGGCTAACAGGTTAGTGCTTCTGCTTAGCAACCCTGGAGTCATTGGTTCAAATCCAAAACATGCCACTTCCCGTAGAAAATTTGTCTGCTCTTCCTGTGTTGGGAAAAATAAATCAGGTCTTTACACAAATTATATATAAATGTAGCATTTTTGTGGACGAGGATTCCACCACCATTGCAAATCTTGCACAATCTAATATGTTGGAAAAAGTATTGAAACATCTGACTTTACGCACACAAGGGCTGCCCAGTCTTAGTCCTTAAGGTTCAAATTTGATTTGGCCCACCCTTTGCAGCTATAACAGCTTCAACTCTTCTGGGAAGGCTGTCCACACAGTTTAGGAGCGTCTCTATGGGAAGGTTTGACCATTCTTCCAGAAGAGCATTTTTGAGGTCAGGCACTGACGTTGGATCTGTTCTAATTCATCCCAAAGGTGTTCTATTGGGTTGAGATCAGGACTCTGTGCAGGTCAGTCAAGTTCCTCCACCCCATACTCACTCATCCATGTCTTTATGGACCTTTCTTTGTGCACTGGTGCACAGTCATGTTGGAACAGGAAGTGGCCATCCCCAAACTGTTCCTGCAAAGTTGGAAGCATGAAATTGTCCAAAATGTCTTAGTATGCTGGTGCCTTATGATTTGCCTTCACTGAGCTCAACCCAATAGAACCCCTTTGGTAAGGAATTAGAGCGGAGTCTGCGAGCCAGGCTTTCTCGTCCAACATCACTGCCTAACCTCACAAATCTCTTTGGGAAGAACGGTCAAACATTCCCATGGACACACTCCTAAACCTTGTGGACAGCCTTTCCAGAAGAGTTGAAGCTGTTATAGCTGCAAAGGATGGGCCAACTCAATACTGAACCCTACGGACTAAGACTGGGATGCCATTAAAGTTCATGTGCGTGTTAAGGCAGGCATCCCAATATTTAGGCCAATATATTGTATATTGCTTGTGAAACTGAGCATGGCTAGGGATGTTCACACAACAGAGATGCAGTCTACATGTGTGAGGCTGCCCATTGGCTAAGGCCCCTTTCACACTTGTGCAACATTTCCTGTGACTTGGGACTGCAAAGTTGCATGACAAGTCGTACCTCATGACTTCCAATGAGTATCATTCATATTTGTGCTAGTTCAAGTTGCACTTCAAAATAGTCCCTGTACTAAGGCTATGGACCTCAAGTCACACCCCCTTTCACACTTGAGCGACTTGAAAGTCATGCAATTTTGCAGCGATTTTTAAACTGTGATTTTTGTCGGGATTTTGATGCGACTTGAAGCAATGCCTGTGTAATCTTGAGGTCTATGAACCTCAAGTCGCATCAAAGTCAGACCAAAGTAGTGCAGGGACTGCTTTGAAGCCGCTGCAACTTGAAGTCACACATACAGTCAGGTCCATAAATATTGGGACATCAACACAATTCTAATCTTATTGGCTCTATACACCACCACAATGGATTTGAAATAAAACAAATAAGATGCACTTTAACTGTAGACTTTCAGCTTTAATTTAAGGGTATTTACATCTAAATCAGGTGAACGGTGTAGGAATTACAAGAGTTTGTATATGTGCCTCCCACTTTTTAAGGGACCAAAAGTAATGGGACAATTGGCTGCTCAGCTGTTCCATGGCCAGGTGTGTGTTATTCCCTCATTATCCCATTTACATGGAGCAGATAAAAGGTCCAGAGTTCATTTCAAGTGTGCTATTTGCATTTGGAATCTGTTGCAGTCAACTCTCAATATGAGATCCAAAGAGCTGTCACTATCAGTGAAGCAAGCCATCATTAAGTTGAAAAACAAAACAAACCCATCAGAGAGATAGCAAAAGCATTAGGTGTGGCCAAATCAACTGTTTGGAACATCCTTAAAAAGAAAGAACGCACCGGTGAGCTCAGCAATACCAAAAGACCCGGAAGACCACAGTAAAAAACTGTGGTGGATAACCGAAGAATTCTTTCCCTGGTGAAGAAAACACCCTTCACAACAGTTGGCCAGATCAAGAACACTCTCCAGGAGGTAGGTGTATGTGTGTCAGTCAACAATCAAGAGAAGACTTCACCAGAGTGAATACAGAGGGTTCACCACAAGATGTAAACCATTGGTGAGCCTCAAAAACAGGAAGGCCAGATTAGAGTTTGCCAAACAACATCTAAAAAATCTTTCACAGTTCTGGAACAACATCCTATGGACAAATGACACCAAGATCAACTTGTACCGGAGTGACGGGAAGAGAAGAGTATGGAGAAGGAAAGGAACTGCTCATGATCCAAGGCATACCACCACATCAGTGAAGCATGGTGGTGGTAATGTCATGGCGGGGGCATGTATGGCTGCCAATGGAACTGGCTCTCTTGTATTTATAGATGATCTGAGTGCTGACAAAAGCAGCAGAATGAATTCTGAAGTGTTTTGGGTAATATTTTCTGCTCATATTCAGCCAAATGCTTCAGAACTCATTGGATGGCGCTTCACAGTGCAGATGGACAATGACCCGACGCATACTGCAAAAGCAACCAAAGAGTTTTTTAAGGGAAAGAAGTGGAATGGTATGCAATGGCCAAGTCAATCACCTGACCTGAATCCGATTGAGCATGAATTTCACTTGCTGAAGACAAAACTGAAGGGAAAATGCCCCAAGAACAAGCAGGAACTGAAGAGAGTTGCAGTAGAGGCCTGGCAGAGCATCACCAGGGATGAAACCCAGCATCTGGTGATGTCTATGCATTCCAGACTTCAGGCTGTAATTGACTGCAAAGGATTTGCAACCAAGTATTAAAAAGTGAAAGTTTGATTTATGATTGTTAATCTGTCCCATTACTTTTGGTCCCTTAAAAAGTGGGACGCACATATACAAACTGTTGTAATCCCTACACCGTTCACCTGATTTGGATGTAAATACTCAAATTAAAGCTGAAAGTCTGCAGTTAAAGCTTGTTTGTTTCATTTAAAATCCATTGTGGTGGTGTATAGAGCCAAAAAGATTAGAATTGTGTCGATGTCCCAATATTTATGGACCTGACTGTATATGAATGGTGCTTATTGGAAATCATCTTCAGGCCCCTTTCACACTTGTGCGACTTTTCCTGCTACTTGGGACTGCAAAGTCACAAGACAAGTCGTTCCACATGATTTTCAATGAGTACCATTCATATCTGTGCGACTTCAAGTCGCAGTGACTTCAAAGTAGTCCCTGCACTACTTTGGTCCAACTTTGATGCGACTTGAGGTCCATAGACCTCAGGATTACACAGCTATTGCTTCAAGTCACATCAAAATCACTGCAAAACATTGCAGAAAAAAATTGCGGCAAATCGCGGTAAAATCACACATATTTCAAGTTGCACAAATGTGAAGAACAACCCCTGATAAACAACCCCACACCATAATCCCCCCTCCTGATTTTGGCCAGTGCACAAAGCAAGGTCCATAAAGACATGGATGAGTGAGTTTGGGGTGGAGCAACTTGACTGGCCTGTACAGAGTCCTGACCTCAACCCGATAGAACACCTTTGGGATGAATTAGAGCGGAGAGTGCGAGCCAGACCTTCTCGTCCAACAGCAGTGCCTGACCTTACAAATGCTCTTCTGGAAGAATGGTCAAGCAATCCCATAGACCAGTGGTTCTCAACTCCTGTGTTTGGGACCCACCAACAGGCCAGACTTTAAGTATTACCTTGGAGAGATGCAGACTAGAATACTGCAATCACTGAGCAGCAAATGATATCACCTGTGATGCATTTCAGTTATCCTGCAAACCTGGGCTGTTAGTGGGTCCCGAGGACAGGAGTTGAGAACCACTGCCATAGACACACTCCTAAACCTTGTGGACAGCCATCCCAGAAGATTTGAAGCTGTTATAGCTGCAAAGAATGGGCCAACTCAATATTGAATCCTACGGACTAAGACTGGGATGCCATCAAAGTTCATGTGTGTGTAAAGGCAGGAGTTTTGACAATATCATGTGGGCTAACACTTTTGCAAATTGTAAGTGTTCTTGTTTATCAGGTGCAATCACTATAGAGTTAGGCAGACATATAGAGACTGATTGAATGACACTGGTCGGCATGTACTTCCATTGGGCATGTCGTGTGCTAACAATACAACCTATGTTATATAAATGGCTGCAGAAGAGGGGTTGGTTTGCCCTGCGAAGAGGCTGTGTTATTTGCTGTGGTTTTTGAGGAGTAGGGCTGATATTGTGCATAATGACGAACGCCCCACTTGGGCTGTTAGTTTAAATTCTTGTGCATTTTGTCCATCAAAAGTGTGGCTTTGCTGTCAATGTTGTGTATTGTTGCTGTCTGACCATGCATTCATGGTTTGGGAGCATCTGCTGACCTTCTTCTCTTTGATCTCATTGCTTAATCATGTACACAGAAATGCAGAACCGTCACAAATGTATGTGTGTGGAATGTGGGGTGGTGGGTGGTCATGTTGGAACATGTGTCTTTTTAATATTTTGTATTTTTAAGAATTACTTTTTGTGTTTTTGTATAATCTTGCAGCTAAACATTTGTTGGTGGTTGGTGTCTATTGAAAGTAGTTGTACTATGAAATGTGTAGCCTGCTATACACTGTGAAATTAAAGCTATGTCCACTATCAGGCTTGGAAAAATTTTAGATCGTAAGCTCCTATGAGCAGGCCATTAGATCCCAATTGCTAAATGTTTGTCTAAATGTACCACCTAATATACTAATGCCACTAAATCAATGTACATAATTGTGTTATTGCTGTTCAAATAAATGTAAATTCTAGAGCTTTTTTTATTTTTTATTTGTTTTGGGGGGAGCTGGGTTTGGAGAAGTGAACTGTCTTGCTAATGACAAATTATGAGAAGGTGTAAGGTGGATTAAAAAAAAAACCTAATCTCTTCAGCACACCTACAAGTAAATGATAAAGGTTGTTTAAGTGGAGTCTCTTCATATAACAAATCTGGAGAATTGCAGGTAAGTGCCGGTTCACACTGCTGCACTGTGCAAGATTGCGTCTGATTCACACCGCAGTACAAGTCACATGTGCTGTCCATGCGACGCGATTTCAGCCGTACAGATAGTAGGGCTGAATTTGCATCGCATTGGGACCAAACTCGCACAGGACCCTTTTTTTATTTTTGGTCCACACCAGAATTGGATTGCATGGGTGTTCACACTCATGCGATGCGATTAATGTCCGAACTGTTAATTTGCACTGTGATATGTGAGCTGAAATTGGGGTGTCATTAACAATGTATTGACACTCCCAGCAGGTCACACATGGCAGTGTGAAATGCGATGCAGGAACCTGCAGTGGATTTGCAGGGTTCCCGCATTGCACAAGTGTGAACTGGCACTCATAGTGAATTTAGCTGGTGGCTAGGCAGTGTTGTGTGTCTCAAACTGAGCCTTTGTCTGTCATTCACCTGCCTATTACTAAAAAAAACATTGCGCTTGTAATCAAATATTCGCAAGCAAGTGTGGCTTTGTCCTCTGACCCGGGAATGTCATTGTGTTCTCCCGGAAGTGCCTTTGCTGGTCAGGATCTCTATATAGGTGAATATAGCGAGGTCCCATTTTAGCAAAGAGGAGGTGCTACTCAATTGACGGGTAAATGTAGGAAATATACCTGTGCTTACACGGTGTAGAGGAGGATGTGGTAGCTATATTTGGTGGGGATGGGGTTAATTTGTTCATGTGGGACCACCACACATTCACTTCCTGCCAGGGCAGCTATCAGAAATTTTGGGGCCCCTTAAGCAGCTTTAGACCTGCCCCCCCCCCCTTCTGACCACCAACATTCCCCAGGGCCTTCCCACTGGGCCATTCCACCACATCCGCCCACTGGCCAGGTGTGATCACATGTCGCAGCCCCAGTAGGAATTATACACCCTGTCACACTTACCGGGTGTAGCCCACCAAGCATGACTCCTTCAAGTGAAGTGTGCAATGCATGCTAGTGTGGGATCCAAGGGGTTAAAAAAAAAAACAATGCACAGGCAGCACAGCCTCACCCAATGCTTGCAAATAGACCTCGTGCAGAACCATAGGTGCTGGAGGTCCCAAACTTGGACCAGTTGTAGTCCAGGGGGCCCTCTCCATGTGACCCAAGTTTGGTATTTTTATCGCCTATGGTTCAGGAGAACGGTGTCCCCAAACTGGGTGCCCCCCCCATAGCCTCCAATGTTATGGCAGAAATTTGTCACTCCTCCTCCTTCCCTGCTGCCAGGCCATTCAGAAAGCGAAGTGCCCTTTGTGCATGCGCAGTAGGGAATCGGCAATGGAGGCGACAGCACCTGAGAGCCAATGGAAACATGGGCTGGGGTGCCAACATGACTTGTACATTGTCTGTAGTGGGGGGGGGGGGGCTGACGCACCACTTTAATATCAGCTTGGTTACCTAGATTGGTGAGCTGGGATTGAGCCCCAGCTATCACATGGTATTTGGGCTCATCTCAACAACCTGTACCATGTGAATAGCTTCAGCTAATCACAGATCAGTAGAAATCCCAGCTGACATGAATGTCAAACAATTCTGACTGTTCAAAGTTTGGCTGGTACAATGATTTGTATGGTATCAGCAAGCCTACATGATACATTTAAACAAGGCTTTCTAGCTCACAGAGTAGTTCAATGGTATGGATGGTATGACCTTCTGAAAGCTTGCATTGTACTCAGCATTAGATGCTAAAAAATATGCGAACGCATATTCGCCAATTAGCCAATGCACATCAGTTTGATTGCTTCCATACTATGAATTCTTTAAATGAATGCAATGGTATGTACATATTCAATAATATTATGATGTGGAATTGGAATAAGCACACACTAGTTAACGTGCCGGCAGTTAGTTTGTAGAGAATTAACAGAATCCAAGCTTAGTAAATGTTTTTTTCTATGGCTGGTTGTGGTCAACTCCATAGTGTAGTGGTTCCTTCTAATACCTTCAAAGCTTACAGCTACAGGTTTGGATCCTACCGGTGTCATCAATACACCTTGCATTGCACTTGGCATTATATTCTGAAAATATGTGAAGGCATATTCGCCAATGCCCATCAGTTTGATTGCTTCCATACTATGAACTTATGCAATGGTATGTACATATTCAATAATATTATAGTGTGGAATTGGAACAATCACACACTAGTTAACGTGATGGCAGTTAGTTTGTAGAGAATTAACAGAATCCAAGATTAGTAAATGTATTTTCTATGGTTGGTTGTGTTCAAGTCGATAGTGTAGTGGTTCCTTCTGATACCTTCAAAGCTTACAGCTACAGGTTCGGATCCTATCGGTGTTGATATTCACCAATGGTTTCCATTTTGCTGCAGTAATTCCCATACCCTTTTTCAAGCAAATCATGTTCATACAAGCCTTCAATGGATTCTGCAGGTTCAAGTCCAATTGACATCGGCTATTCCCATATATGCCGAATAAGAAGACATATTCGCGGCAATAACGCGATTTTGCGTTCGCATGATTGCCCAGTTGATATGCTAATTGACTTGAATGGGCGTTATTTTTAGGCGTGTGCAATCGCATATTCGCAATATAGTGAATTAGCCCCATTCTGTTTTACATTTGGACAGGAGGGACAGAGGGGGTGGCATGTAAAGGAAACAATTCTCTCCACTTTCCTCCTGCAACCTCTGAAATCTGGCTTCAACTCCTCTTCCTCCTGTGGTCATTCAGTGGCTGCAGGAGGAAAATGTTCATTATGCCATTCAAAATGAAAAATTGAAATGCTAAACCATTTAATTTCATTCAGTGGCAGCTGGTGTATGAGGGGCGCATGGGTGCCGCCTCCCCGCCGGCTAAAGAAAAAAAAAAAAAATCAGCCCCAGCCAAGTAGTGAGCCTATTGGTCAGCCATTAAAGTCTACGTGTGTGCGCTGAACAGGCGCACACACACAGGCTGATTGGCTGCCCTGAGCCTGCGACTCAGTGTGATTGGATACGGTGGCCGGGGGCGGGTTACTGTGGCAGCAGACATGACTCCCGCTCCCACAGAGACCATGACCGCCCAGTGACAGACGAGGGGGGGACAGCTCTCCGCATGCCGAATCTCTGCAGACTCACAGCCCGCTTCTCCACATGCCGAACTCTGCAACAATCCTGCCTGCCTATTGGATGGGGTAACTGCAGGGGGGGTCTCTGCAATGTACCCCACCTGTGATACTGGCTGCAAACTGCCCCACCTGTGTTATTGGCTGCATAACTGCCCCCACCTGTGTTATTGGCTGCATAACTACCCCCACCTGTGATATTGGCTGCATAACTGCCCCCACCTGTGATATTGGCTGCATAACTGCCCCCACCTGTGTTATTGGCTGCAAACTGCCCCCACCTGTGTTACTGGCTGCATAACTGCCCCCACCTGTGTTACTGGCTGCATAACTGACCCCACCTGTGTTATTGGCTGCATAACTGCCTCAACCTGTGTTATTGGCTGCATAACTGCCCCCACCTGTGTTACTGGCTGCATAACTGCCCCCACCTGTGATAATGGCTGCATAAGTGCTGCAATTTACCCCCTCCTGTGATGTTGGCTGCAATTTACCCCAAAAATAAAGGAAAAGGAGGGGAAAGGGGGATGTGGTAAGAGAGACCAACCACAGTAAGAAAAGCCTCACTAGGGAACAAATTGCAGCTTGTGCACATTAATTGGTACTTTATTAATGAAAGTTATAAAGGTAACAAAAACAGAGACTCAGACCAATATCACAATAAAAACAAATCGTGACAACATTGCCACGACCTTTAAAAACAAGTGACCCGGGTCATCCATCCATGCATCCAGACGCAGCACAATCGCACTTGTGGTAACAATTGGGCTATGAACATACTGTCATATAAGGAGCAGAGCACAGAACATGCCGAGAGGGATAACCGGCAGGGATGAGGATATAAAGTGGCTATATAGGGCCAAATACTGGTGGTCCCAAACAAAGTGAATAAATTAAAAATAAATGGCAAAAAGCTCAAATAGGAGCTGTATAACTACTTACTGGTGATGTATTTGGACAAAAGGTCAAAATAAATGGCACAGACCAATTGGAAGCTGTATAGCCACTTTATGACAGTATGGCCAATTCATGTATATAAGTATGGATATTCTATGTACAAAAAGGAACCTTATACTGATAGCTTCTGAAAAGGTATATGGAGATAATTCAATTGAATTGCACAAGAAAGTCCAATTGGAGCTGTAGGATAACTTGCTGGCAGTTTAGGTGAACTGAAATCAAAGTGAATAGCAAAATGGAATAAGAGCTGTATGATCACTCTGTAGCCATATAGCCATTCAAAAAATCCCATGCAAAGAGAGCTGTATAGCCACTTGCTGGTAATATAATTGAAAGGAAATGAAAGAGAATGGCAGGGTTCAAGGGATACTGTGTAATCACTTTGTAACAGTATGTCCATTTCATGAATGTTCCATGCACAATATAAACGGAGTAGATTGAGGAAGCAATTGGATAATGGGGAGAAATTCAGCTTAACACATCGATTATTCAAACCGTTAGATCATGGACATATAGTCTATTGGAATAATCTCACCCATCCAACCATCATGTAAAAGTGCTTTTCACAGCTAGGAAGCCCGCTCCAGCCAAACTGATGGTGTATCTTGTACTGATAACCTCTGAGCAGGTATATGGAGATAATTCAATTAGATTGCACAAGAAAGTCCAATTGGAGCTGTAGGACAACTTGCTGGCAGTTTAACTAAACTGAAATCAAAGTGAATAGCAAAATACAATAAAAAGTGTATAATCACTCGGTAGCCATATAGCCATTTGAAAAATCCCATACAAAGCGTCAACTAAGAGCTGTATAGCCGCTTGCTGGCAATATAATTGAAAGGAAATCAAATTGAATGGCAGAGTTCAAGGAATACTGCATAATCACTTTGTAACAGTATGTCCATTTCATAAATGCTTCATGCACAATATAAACGGAGTAGGCTGAGGAAGCGATTGGATAATGGGGAGAAATTCAGTTCAACACATCAATTATTCAAACTGTTAGATCATGGACATCTAGTCTATTGGAATAATCTCACCCATCCAACAATCATGCGAAGGTGCTTTGCACAGCTAGGAAGCTCACTCCAGCCAAACAGCGTGTCTTCCCTGTTCATGCCTGCTTGCTATCACCCGGAGCTGCCGCCCATTCGCCACTCAATATTAGTAGCAGTCCACTCTTGCACCATTCAGGACCTGATGAAACTCACTGGAATGGGTGAAATGCATAGACGTCACAGCGTCATGTGACCCAGAACTGCCGCCTCATCCATGCGGCCGCGATACACGGCGTTCATATCACTCCATTCCTGCACTGCACTTTGCCGAATTGGCCTTGAAACACCGCCAGGTGTGTTGTCTACACTGGAGCTTGGAGCCTGGATACAGGAGCCTCGAGGGTGGCTTTACATCGCCGCATCCTGGCGTACCGTGCTCGCTGCCCTTCTAAAGCACCAAATGGTGCAAGAGTGGACTGCTACTAATATTGAGTGGCGAATGGGCGGCACCTCCGGGCTTCCTAGCTGTGCAAAGCACCTTCACACGATCGTTGGATGGGTGAGATTATTCCAATAGACTACATGTCCATGATCTAACAGTTTGAATAATTGATGTGTTGAACTGAATTTCTCCCCATTATCCAATTGCTTCCTAAGCCTACTCCGTTTATAATGTGCATGGGGCATTTATGAAATGGACATACTGTTACAAAGTGATTATGCAGTATTCCTTGAACCCTGCCATTCACCTTGATTTCCTTTCAATTATATTGCCAGCAAGTGGCTATACAGCTCTTAGTTTACTCTTTGCATGGGATTTTTCAAATGGCTATATGGTTACCGAGTGATTATACAGTTTTTATTGTATTTTGCTATTCACTTTGATTTCAGTTTAGTTAACCTCCCTGTCGGTATGATTATGTCAGATTTTTGGTGCTGAAAGCGGCACGATTATTTTGCATGGAAATTTGGCGTTTTATATTGTAGGCCTGTAATTCTTAGGAATAACTCACTTAAATCTGTCCAAACAAGAGTCTAGTAGACATCCCAGGTATGATAAAGTTTGAAACATGAAATCATAAATTATAATATAATAAATAAATATAAATAATTATCAAAAATAATAACATAATAGTAATAAAATGTATTCAATAATTTAATCAAATCAAAAGCACTGAAATTTGCTCAGTTGCAGAATTGTCGCTGTCGCCACTTTCAGTTTCTGATGATAAATTTCCCCAAAAATCAGTATCACTCAATTTTGCAAATGATTCTTATTTACTATTGGTGTTTTCTAGCTGATCAAAAAACACTTTTGACATAAAGGGACACTTTTTGGTTGCTATGGACATTCTCAAGTTTCCAGGCAGAAAGAATGACATAATATAATATAAAAGTGCATGCAGGGCACTGGGCAAACCACTAGGGACAAAGGGGATGTGAAATGATTTTATACAGTAATGTAATCTGTAAGATTACATTGTACTGTATGTATGCTGTGTGTTTCACTATATGAATTTCTAGCCGGGCTCCGTCCCCGTGCGACGCGGCGCTCGCAGGCAACGGAGCCCGGCACACATAGGCATCGGGTGGAGGACAGAAACGCTGACACCGCAGGCAGACATGGCTGGATCCAGGGGACAAGGTGAGTAACATTGCCTGGATCCAGCGATGCAATCCCGAGTGTGGCTCGGGGTTACCGCTAATGGTACTGAAATTCCACCCCGAGCCACACTCGGGATTACCGCCAGGGAGGTTAAACTGCCAGCAAGTTGTCCTACAGCTCCAATTGGACTTTCTTGTGCAATCTAATTGAATTATCTCCATACACCACAGTGCTCTGCACATTTGCATTGACAACAGATCTATACAGGAGATTTATGCCTCCAAAATGCTTACTTTATTTAGGCCATCAAAGCTGAAGCAGAAGGCTCCAGACCAGTGTTTCTCAACTCCAGTCCTCAAGGCACACCAACAGGTCATGTTTTCAGGATTTCCATTATTTTGCACAGGTGATTTGATCAGTTTCATTGCCTAAGTAATTACCACAGCTGTTTCATCTGAGGGAAATCCTGAAAACAGGACCAGTTGGTGTGCCTTGAGGACTGGAGTTGAGAAACACTGCTTCAGACAACTGCTCCACAAGCTTTATCACAAAGAATCCACTGCTGCTGTTGAGAGATTCCCACTGACAATTCTGTCATAGTTTAACAAATTAAGATCACAGCCTGAATAGAGCAAGGGGCAAGGCCCACCACCAGAACTGGGTTTTAAAGGATTCTGTTGGTCAGTAGAATGCTTGAAAGTGAGAATGCCCTCTACTGACCTAGTTGCAGTGTTGCCAACCGCCAGTATTTTTTACTGGCAGCCAGTAAAAAACAGGCAATTTTCTCCTGCCAGTAAATATTATGGCTGTGATGGTAGACTCAGTCTGGAGTAGGGTTGCCACATCATCCCTTTAATCCAGGACACATTTGAATTACACAGGCTCTGAGGCTGATTGAATTCAGATGAGGCACCGAGTTTAATTATCACCTTAATCAGCCGCAGAACCTGTGTAATTAATATGTGTCCTGGATTAAAGGGATGATGTGGCAACCCTAGTCTGGAGCCGGCTAAGACCATCCGACTGTCGGCTACAGTGTGTTCGAGTGGCTCTGGCGGAGGCAGTGCCTGAGAATGTCGTGTGATGCCATGGTGCAAGGGAGCCAAGCAGAGCAGTGCGTGTCTGCAGTATGGGAGCAAGGCAGTCTGGGAGCAGGACTGTCAGTGCTGTTTAGACTGGAGTGGACTGGAGAGACCAACTGGTTTGGAAAGAGACTGTCACTGTGACTGAGGAGAGAACATGTTGTGTCATTGTGTCGTGTGCTGCCCATTCTAATTTCTTGCCCTCCTAAGTCCTGTCCCTGAGCTACTTACTTACTATATCAAAAATAAAATAAAAAATATGTTTTTGCCTTACTATCTACCTTAAATCATATTGCTAATTGCATATTGTACTTGTTTGTAGCTGAAATACTGAAATTTGCACTTAAAACTGTAATTTTGTAACTTTTGGAAATGACAACTTTTGGCGTTGTGTCAGTAAATTTCAATATGGTAGGTTGGCAACACTGCCTAGTTGTTGTTAAGCTGGATCATTGGAAAATCCACATTGGGTACATACCACTATTTTGCAAAATCCTCTAAAGCAGTGATTCTCAACTCCGGTCCTCAGGATCTACAAACAGCCCAGATTTTAAATATTAGAATTACAGGTATTAATTACATATTATGGATGGATCTAATAAAATCTCATATGTTTTATCTTTGAGACATCGTGGTGCTGGATTGTTTTTCTCTTTTATTGGACGATTGAATGTCTGAGTATTGGGGCTATCCAAGCACAAGAGTCTCCATCTCATCGTGTTTATTATTAAGGGTTATTTTGGGGTAGCAGCACGATTTCTGTAGATTTTAATCATTACCTTGGGGAGATGCAGACTAGAATACTGCAATCGCTGAGAAGCAAATGATATCACCTGTGATATACAGTATTTCAGTTATCTTGCAAACCTGGTCTGTTAGAGGGCCCGAGGACAGGAGTTGCTCTAAAGGGAACAAATCTAGAAAGCAATCAGGGTATGTGCAGGGCCCATCAGGGTGCTTCCAATTCCCACTGGAACTGCATCAATAAGAGTTGAAATGGTCTCTTTTAAATCTGGAGTAATGGCAGAAGACTGAGACCAGGAGAAACTGAAGTGACCCAGAATCAGAGTCAGAGATGGTCACTGTGACCAAAGGCCTAGCTTGTTGTGGGCAGATCAGCAATAGATTTTTTGGGGAAAACACAGAAACAAGCATAGGTGTCAGAACAAGTGAAATGCTGGGTGAATTTGGACACAACATCCTGTGAGACCATCCTTACCATTGGAGCTAAGGAGAACTTCCATGGTGAAGTGGACACTATAATCACAGAAGTCACAGATTAAACATCCCCTGAACTGTTGGAGGAGTGTATGCTGGAGTCACCTGCCTGTTGCAGTGGAACCTTCCCCATCCCTCTGTGTTTAAATATAGACGTGTTATGACCTGTGTCAATGAAGCTAATAAGTTTAGGGTAAGAGATAAGGTCTCAGGTACTCACAAAACCCAAACAGCCGGTAGTCAGTGAGGATCAAATGAGGAGGAAAAGAGGAAAGAGGTGACCAAAGTCAGTGGGCAGGCAGCAGGAATAGTTCAGAGATTGGAGTTCCATATGATTTTTTGCAAAGCTGGAAGAGCAGCAGGGATTATGGGGGGAAAGAGTATGGATGCATATGCGTGATCAGTTTCTTAGTGTTGATGCCTTCTGTAGTGTAAACTGTTGTAAAGCAGAACATTTAAAACAGCCCAGTAGTCTAAGCAATGAGGCAGTTCCTGGTGCTCAGCTCCTTTGGCTTACTCACAGAGGGAGTTTTCAGAGACAGGGAAAAGGCTGAGACAATGCCAATGTATTTAGGCCTGGAAAGTGTTCAGTGATGTAGAGAAAAATCTTGTTTGAAGAGAAACATTAAGATGAAATGGAAAAAAATAAAGAAAATACTAGCAAAAAAATTGCCCAGAAGAGCTAGGGAAAAATGCCCATTGTCCTAGGACACTAGCAAAAAGGGAGGCAAGCTGGTAGTAGGAGCAATTTTCCTGGGCTGACCTACAGTTTTCTTTTTTCATTTTCCAGTGTCCAATTCTCTTGTAGATGGCAGTATAACCCAAAGGTGATAGACTTCCCGTGTTCCTCAATGGACGGGAAAGATGTTGATTTAAAGGATAAGTTACTTCTCATACACCCTATATTTGTAATGAATGCACCGACCCCCGCACCTCCTGCTCCCCCACTGTGTCAGCTAGCGGGGGATCTTGTCCACCCGCTAGCTGTCAAAATGTAAAAAAAACATGCCTGTGCGGGGCTCTGCCAACCTGGCCACTTCACTCATTCACAGCACCCTGTGAATGGAAAACTAAGGCTCCATTTACACAGGACGCTGTTTCCCCTGAACAATTTTTTTTTGACAGCTAGAAGCTGGCATCTAAAATGGCCGCTTTTCATGCTGCGTTAAGCAGTGTTTTGCCGCGTTGGCATCGAAGAGCATTTAAATTTTTTTTTTTTTTAAATGGAAACGCCTGTGAACGAAACGGTCATAGATGCGAGTTACCACGTTTAGGCGCGTTTACAAGCTGTTTGGCGTTTCAAATGCCTCTGAACTGGCGTCTGAACCCATTTTTTGCGTTCCAAAAAAAGCCTCTAAACTGAACTGCCTGGAAACGGCCTTAAACGGCCTTAAACGGCCTTAAACAACCCTGTGTAAACGTACTGATAAGATAACAAAGAGGAAAGTTCAGGGGCAGCTTAAAAAAATGCCCAAATGCCTCTAAACGTCCGTTTACCAGCAGCAGTGTAAATGAGGCCTAAAAGGTCCAGCAGCCTTTGCAGCTGTCGGCTTGTAGTTTTCAATGAACTACTACAGGGCTGCGAGCTCTGTGGTAGTTCATTCATTCTTCCTGTCAGCATTTATTTTCCTCCTAAGAGATACAAGCAAGCCTATAGACTGACAGGTCTGCAGGCTACTGCAACAAAAAATAATAAATGCACATTTTTTTACCTGTGAAAAAAAATGTGCATTTATTATTTTTTCTGAAAAGCTGAACGTATCCTTTAAGACTTGCTGCTACCCTCATCATTGTTCTTTCCAGATATTAAAGACACGTTATTGGGATTAACTAGTAGACGGTCAAGCAGTTAGCTAATTTTTTGCATGTGTAATTGATTTTTCAAAATGAAAAAATATACAAAATATTACTTTTTTCCTAGAATATTCTTAATTTCCAATCTAATGCAACTGTTTTGGGTAGACGGCATGTCAAAATATAGATGAAAACAGTCTCTGTTGTTTAGAGACACTGAAAAAGTTTTACTATTAATGACAAATTCTTATAATAATCTCTCCAAATGCAGAGCAGGCAGGCAATGCAATCGGTCACTGTGGGGCCTTTCCTATACAGATGTGTAGCTTCAGTGGCACAGACACATTACTACTTTTATCTTTTACCCAATAATGCTGTTTGACCCTACATTTAAAGTATAGCTAATCCCAAGAACAAAGATATTGCAAGCTTACCATTCCTTTAGAGTGGTAGCTGCATTGTTTTACTATTATACTAATAGAGATAAGGAGAGCAAGAGGTGACTGCAACCTTCTTTTCCTGCAACAGTGCAGGGAAATTAGCAGCCACCCCAGGACAGAAGGCTTGTTATTGCCAGATCCTTAGGTGAAAAAAGAGCCTGAAAAAACTAATGCAACCACTATATGCAGGACATACAGTATCTCACAAAAGTAAGTACACCCCACACATTTTTGTAGATTTTTTATTCTATCTTTTCATGTGACAACACTGAAGAAATGACACTTTACCACAATGTAAAATAGTGAGTGTACAGCTTGTATAACAGTGTAAAGTTGCTGTCCCCTCAAAATAACTCAACACACAGCCATTAATGTCTAAACCACTGGCAACAAAAGTGAGTACACCCCTAAGTAAAAATGTCCAAACTGGGCCCAATTAGCCATTCTCCCTCCCCGGTGTCATGCGACTCGTTAGTGTTACAAGGTCTCAGGTGTGAATGGGGAGCAGTTGTGTTAAATTTGGTGTTATCACTCTCACTCTCTCATACTGGTCACTGGAAGTTCAACATGGCACCTCATGGCAAAGAACTCTCTGAGGATCTGAAAAAAAAAAGAATTGTTGCTCTACATAAAGATGGCCTAGGCTATAATAAGATTGCCAAGATCCTGAAACTGAGTTGCAGCACTGTGGCCAAGACCATACAGTGGTCAACAGATTCCACTCAGAACAGGCCTCGCCATGGTCGACCAAAGAAGTTGAGTACACGTGCTCAGCTTCATGTCTAGAGGTTGTCTTTGAGAAATAGACATTTGGGTACTGCCAGCATTTCTGCAGAAGTTGAAGGGGTGGGTGGGGGGGGGGGGGGGGGGT